>JAFBJS010016401.1:0-32839 GCA_016785265.1 Paraplagusia blochii | reverse complement strand
GCACCAGATATGTTGCCAAGTAGTTTATTTGTGCAAAAAAATCCCAAAATGGTAAATTATAACACAATATATACTAATATTACTACTAATAATATTATGGTGATATTTTGATAAATATGTGTTTTTAGGCAGGGAACGCTTAACACAAATTTACTCAATTTAATTCAGCAATGATCAGAAAACGTTTCACATATTCAGTTTTTCTTAGCCTCCCAAATGTTGCAGACCCCTGGCCTAAAGGGATATGCAGGGTAATATAATATTAAAACTTTCATGGCATTTATTTTAACTATTTACTCCATATTATTATTAAATCTCATAGCTCATTCATTGATAATTTACGTTTATCAACATGTTGACAAACAGCCAGATAAATGAATTCCACTTACCTTCATCTGGGCGTCAGTGGACACGGTTGAAATCCTGAATTTCCTCAAAGTAACACCCAACAGATGAATGAAGTTCTATAAAATCTAATCTAAAGCATTATTTCTCCCCGATATTAATATTGTTTCACCGACGCATCTCCAGTAATCAACACTTTCCCTGCACCTGTTATTACCGGTCAGACGCACATGAGCTATAATTGGACTTCCGTTGAAAGGTCCCGCCTTCAAAACCCTAGCCACAGCTCTGATTGGCTCTTACTCCTTGTTTCTATTCCATAGTCCCTTATCCCCCGTAACTTTAAGTTGGTGTTTGCAGAGAACTACAGTGTAAGGAAATAACACAGGTTTTGCAGACATTTGTTTAATGTCATATTGGTTAAAAAACGTGACAATCGACAGAGAAAAGTGCAGATAAACAAATTATGTTTATAGCTCTTAAAATAAATAATGAAAAATATTTTATACAACATGTTTAAGATAAAAAAACATAAAAGGTTACATTGAAGGGATTAGTTGTACAAGTATTTAATTATTTTAATGTTATTGACAAGGTTGAGAGTGACTTCATTCTTGAATAAAATCTCTTCTTTTGCATATGTACAATTATTTCTAGATGTGTGTTGGGAAATAAAGATGTTTTCTTTAAAATCTGAAAATATGAAGAGTATTCCCATCAGGTGGGTGTTATGGTGAGGAGTTGACATCCAAATATGACATTCCTTCTTGGAAAAGTATGTGTGGGAAGGAAAAATGATGTCAAAACAAAGGCAGCAGTAAACACACAAGTGAATGACCTGAGAAAGGTTAAAAATTACATTTTCGTCCAGTCGCTTTTCTTCTTTAAATCCTACATCAGGCCTCAATAATGACAATCAAACATGAGGAGTTTAACCTACCATTTATGTAGAACTTTCTGTGAGTGCTTCAAAGCTGTTCTTTCCTGAAGCTAGATTTGAATGACACCTCCATTCAGTCCAGACAACTACCTCTAAAGCCTGATGGGAAATGTAGTCTTGGTCAGGAGCTGTCAGAAACCAGGAATCGCTCCTTTTGATCTGGAACTATGAATCCATCCTTCTGTTCACTCTCTCTCCTGTCTGACAGAACAAACGTCTGTTTGGGATCAATGACCACGGCGCTGTCTTTGCTCAGGCCTGGAGAGCCCACCTCCTTGTACGAGGGGTGACCAGATCCACGTCTGAACTTCATGATCGGCCATCGGGTCGGGCGCCGCTGTGCAAAGAAGAGATCAGATAATAGTTGAAGCAGTGGTGGGTCAAAGACTGGTGGAATGATGAACTCAAAAAACATTCAAGGTGTTTTAGGTAAAACACAGGAAACTTTGTCTTGGAACATTTTGACTTACCTCTACGAATGTTGATCATTGCTTAAAATGGATTTGCAAAATCAATACAATGGACACTGACCTCCATGAAGAAGAGACTGAGGCTGGAAGTTGGACGGTGGTATATGTGAAGGGACACGAGTACGACTGTTGCCATGACGACCATCACCGTGACGATTGCTGTCAGAAGGCCAAACTGCAACCGCTCTTCACTCTCTCCTAGATGACTGTCACTGCCTGGTGAACAGAGTGAAGTGTGATGGAACCTACGCTTTGTGATTATTGTGATGGGAAAAGACCTCAGTAATGACAGTAGTTGAAGGTCATTTATGACAATCTGTGATGTGGACTTTGACGTTTGCGTCTACAGACGAGGTCCCATCAGCTGTGTCTTCTTTGATTTGGCCAAAGTTTTAAGCCGGATGCTCTTCCTGACGCAACCCTCACCATTTATCCTGGCTTAGGAAACTTCACTAAAAAACACTGGCTTGTGCCCCCCAGTGGCTGGTTTGTGCATAATAGAACAGATTTTTTTATTTTGACACCTTTACGACTGATGTTTTTATGCTTTACACCTTTATCAATATTTGGTTTAACTTCATTTCATCGTCACAACAAAACCACACACAATATACCGTATGTTCTCTCTGAACAACTGTCCACTGACCTTCTGAGAGTCTGCTGGTAGCAGAGGACGGAGGAGACGTGATGCTGGTTGTATGAGGATTCATCACTGTTGACGTCCTGTCAGGAGTGTCTGAGGTCATGCTGAAGGCCCGCCGCCGCACTGTAGCCGCGGCGACCGTGGTGGTGGTGTGCATCATGGCGTCGGGTGTTTCATCTGGCACGTCCGCCTCTCTGAGACACCTGGGATCCCGTCTCTTTCGGTAAATGACGAAACATTTGTGTCATTTTTAACATCACAGACAGACGGAAATATGAATACGTCCTGATGATGGACAATTGTCCAAACCTCTTCGGGACAGCCCAGGTCAACCCAGTCCTGGCGGTTACGATCAAAGCCGCTGGAGCACCTGAGAAAGGAGGTAAATATTGACCTTTACAACAGAGCGAGCTTTCACACCAGGACGGTAAAATAACCTGTTTAGACAGTGATTTATCTGACCACGGGTCAATATTTTTCAAAATTCTCAACTTCGTAAATCGTTACAATTTGAGAATAATAGTCTGTTCTTATGATATGTAGAAAAATCTAAAAAAATGATTAATAATCTTGGCAAACATCTTGAGAAAAACATGCCAAAAGGCACAGATCTTTACAGCTACAATGTGATCATAAATGGTTTATAAAGTAAATAATTAATGAGTCACAATCTTTAGGTCTTCACATATGGAAATAAAAAAAAAAAACACAAAATGTTACTTAATGCAAAACGATTCTTACAGCTTTGTTTACCTTTGTAGTCGACTGCACCAGCTGCAGTTAAAGCCAATCTGAGAAGTCACACATGGACCACAGCTGGAGAACTGCAGACACGCTGACCAAGAGGAAACAATGGAGAAATAAGACATAAATAGAACAAAAAAATGTTTGTCAGAATCCAAGGTAGGGGGCAGAGATTCCTCTTCTGTGGAATAAACTCTTACTAGGGAGCGGTGTCATCTCCACTGATGTCAAGTTGGAGATTTTGGACTTGATGATTTCAACCTTGTGATACTCGTAGATGGTTCTCCTCCGAACATCTGGAACAAACCAGAGAAGATGAAGTTGGTGTCCCTCTTGTCTGGTCAAGCGTTTTCTGAACACATCTCTAACTTACTTGGAATCTGCTCCAGTTCATGTAGTACAACAAATGCGTCTGACAATCCCACCTTGACAGGATGGTTCTCAGTCCTAATGTCACTGATGTCAATGGGAATCTTTAAAATAAAAAAAAAAAAGTTTATTGAGAAAACTTCTTCTGCTCCAAGAAGCAGAACATTTAACTCTACCTCTTTGTATGTGAAGACTATCCGTCCATCACTGTGTAGGACAGTCTGGAAAGAGAAGGTTCCCAGGCTGACATTCAGGAGATAGATCTGGTTCCACTGGACCAACAACGCAGTTCCTAAGTACAAGTCATTGGAACACATACAGAAAAAGATTAAGTAAAAATGTAAAATATTTAGGAAGGAAAAAAACTATTGTGAAAACAAAGTG
The DNA here is from genome assembly GCA_016785265.1 of Paraplagusia blochii. Lineage (NCBI taxonomy): Eukaryota > Metazoa > Chordata > Actinopteri > Pleuronectiformes > Cynoglossidae > Paraplagusia > Paraplagusia blochii. The sequence continues at coordinate 28,944 of JAFBJS010016401.1, read as the reverse complement.
CTGTATTTATTACCGTTGTCAATGTAAAACACACTGGAGTTCCTGGACAGACTGGGGTCAAAGTTGGCCATGAGTGGAGCGATGTACTGAGTGGCTGTGAGCAGCTGGTGGATCACATCTCCAGTGTAGATGAAACCTGATGGACCACGAAGATTGAAGGTTGAAACACGTTAAACAGTTAGAATTGCATCTGTCCTGAGGTTATGATAGACGTGTCAGTTGTATGTACAACAAATACTAGTAAGATACTTCCTTAGATGTGAATGTTCACGTAAAAAACCTAAAATGCTAAATTTCTAAGAGCCTTTTTGGCATCATCTACTGGGGAAACCCAGGCATTGCATGGAAAAGGCCGAAAAATAATAATAATATCAATAAATTATTTAATTTGGACCAGGTGGGCGGGCCACAGTAAAAAGCTCCCCAGGCCGAATCTGGCCCCCGGGCCTTAGTTTGCCCATGCCTGGTCTAACACTACCAAGTAAAACATTTTTTTAATTAATTTTTGAATCTCAGTCAGTGTAAACTTTGGCCAGTCCATCAGAGAACTTCCTGTCTGTGACTGATCTGAACCACTGTGGAGAAACGTCTGTGACTCACCTCCTGTTGTCACTGTGACTTCCTTCAGTATGTGTCCGTAGAAAGGGAAGCCAAAGGAAAGATTTACCCTCTGGAAGCAAACACAGACAGAGTCAAACATCAGCAGAGTGTGAACGATGGTCAGTGGCCACCGTGACATCAGTGTTTCCCACAGACTTAGAATGGAGCTGTGTAAGTGAAGACTGACTGACACAAGTGAAACTCACAAAAAAGTTGGGAATAATTACAAATACATTCTTATAGAATCCACAGGAAAAACTTGTGACAATAATAGACGTTTATTTTTAGCGGTCAAAGGATTGGATTGGGATTTAGAGGAATTCCGGACTCTCTGCAAATGCCAAAATGTTGATGTTATTGTTAGTAAAAGCAGAAATATACAGTAACTTATGTGTCTTATAAGTATATATTCATATTGACAAAGCATTTCTATTGAAGCAACAACAGCTACTTTTAAAATAAAAGATTTATTTTTAATAAAATTACCAACCGGTCTTTTTTTCTTTATCTTTCATCTTTAATTAAATATATTCTAAGTCCATCATCTTAACCCTCTGCAGCAGCTCCTTCATGACCAGACACTGACCTTTCAATTCATCACCTCCACCATGTCGTCCTACCTCAGCCTGTCTGTAGGTGTTAGACAGGAAACCGTGGACCTTCGACTCCTGCTCCTCCATTTGGTCCACATTCACCCACAGCTCTTTTCCGCCTGTGTCTCCTGGACCGTAGATCTTAGACGTGTAGTAGGTGTGATCAGTGTCCTGGCAGGAAATTAAAGCATATTCTCTGTTAGATTGATATGATCCTACAATGAGCTGATCACTAATCAATAAATCATGAATTAAAAACCAACCCTTTGAATATCTAACTTCCTGTTTTATTACATTTAATTTTTTTTATTAATTGCACCTAATGACTGTTTCAAGAAACGTATTTTTTTGTATTGGTCTTAAAAAAAATTACAAATACAACAGCAGGAAAAAACCTCACCACAATCTGTGTGGTGCTGCCATCACCCTCTTCCATCACCAGGTCAACATCAGACTCCTCTGTTTGGTGCTGGTCTCTGTAGTGGTTCCTCTTGTCTGCAGCAATCCCAGGAGCACCAGACAGGAGCCTGGAGGGCCACATCCTCTGCCTGGACGTGGCCCCACTCTCTGCAGGAGGAGAGGCAGTTTGGTGGACGCCTTAGAGACGAAACAGAAAGATAAGGACACATCGTAATTCTCTCGATTTCAATAGAAAAATGATAACAAAATGTCAATAGCAGTAGATTGTGTTATGATGCATCTTATTTCACTTTGTCAGACTTTTTAAAAGCAGGATTCCAGTCTCAACGTAAAGTAAAGATAACGCTGGACTTTCATGTAGGTCAGTCCTTTTCCCACACATCCTGTGCCAAAAAAGTATGAAAAAAAATGCCCCGAAAGCATTGTTATGCTCCTTCAGTGACAACAGTACGTCCTAAATATTCTCTTCACAGGAGCGGGAGAAGGCATGCTTCACATTCTTCACACCAGCCGGTCCTGGGGCAGGCATGTGAGACTGGGCAGCATCTGTGGCTGGGTCACACTGCGGCCCCTGACTGTGGACTGCAGCATGCACCAGCACACACATTTCCATCTCATATTTATAAAAGCATATGTATGTGTGAGTATATATATATATATATGTATATATATATATATATATATAGAAGCAAAATTCACCAAGCACTGGATTGTTCACCCACCAATAGGGAACGTGAGCTGGGTTTAGACCATCGTGAGACAGGTTAGTTTTACCCTAATTATGATGTGTCGTAGCAATAATAATAATAATAATAATAACAATAATAATACACACACAAAGATATACCTACATTTGTACATATACACACGTTTACAATGTATCCCTTGTTTACTGTAAAGCAGTAAATGTAACAAGTAAATGTAACATAACCTTGTTTCAACATCTTTACGTACTTGAAATATCCGCCATTTTGCAAAAACAGAGACGCAATAATTAGTTACAGCGGTCAAATATAGATAAACTACACTCTAGTTATATTATGAAAAACTTTTATTGTATTGAAATAAACCTTAATCGACGTTTGGGACACTTTTTTAATATAAAATTTACATTTTCTAATACATTTCTACAATAAGAAGTACAAATTTAACGATTTCACGATCAAGACTTAGCTTAGCATGTCTAGGCTAACTTAAAAAAACATAATTGCGAATGATAAGGTTGAAATAAGTGGTAAACTCTCCATAAAAATGACTGAAACACGTAAAAATACATAGTAATAGGAATTTAATTATGACGAAGAAAATACGTTATAGAATATTAAACGTCGGACGAAGTAAAAAGATAACTTTTTCTTGCCCTGAATTAACAAAACGTAACAATACTTGTTTTTCGTTTTTTACACAGATAAATACAATTTTGCCGGGTTGTCTTTTTTAATCTAATACAGGTAATTTTTTAATAAAAATACAGTATGAGTAAAGGACTTACCACTGACTGGTGTCATTCTGCTAACGACCACGTTAAACTGGAAGAAGATGAGCAGCCCCTTCATCACGCGAGGAGTCCACGTCCTCACCATCCTTCCACTGGTAAGAAGCTTACAGTTTGACAGGAATTCTCTCTAAAAAAAATGACAATAGTGCACGGCGGATAGAAATACCTTTAAAGAGAGCATAACAAATTGGCCCAACAGGTTACCGTCCTTGGTGTAAAGTAAGATGCGTCAACATCGTCAGCCCAATTGAAACCTTCCTGGAGTGGGTGACATGACGCCGCCTTGTGGAAGTGTTGGGTATTTCTAAACCTATTAGACCTAAAACAAATGTGACTTTTTTTGCCAAAAGAAACCCCAGAACGTTTAGTGACATGATATATTCATTTTGGGCTCCCTCTAGTGGTATCTCGAGGTAATTTCATTTAAATTCAAGGTCGGCCTTCAGTGGCGGTATGTAATCACAACATGTGTATGTTATTGACCGTGTAAAACATTAGGACATCTATCGTATTCTAGTGTTTTAGCTTAGCACTGTTGCAAACGAATATTTACATGGTTTTCTTTCTCTGTGTACATGGTAAGGACATAAACAAGTCAGTGGCTTGGGATACATAGCAAAGGTTTCAAAGAAATGTTTCTTACCAGAAACAAATGTTAAGCGTTATGTAATAATTTATAATAATTTGAGACAATACAATTTTGAACTTGTTTTAATTCAGAAATACATCACCCACAGTTTCTCTAATGGAATGAATAACGAATTAAGACAAAAAAAAAAATCTTTTACAGATTGTGACACTAGTCATAAGCACTTCAGGCTGTAACATAACAAAGGCCAAAATAGTAATTGGAGGATTAAATCTGTAAATATGAATCATAGTTAAAGCATGAGGTATGAAAATAAAGCATGGTTAGGAACCTTATAACTTTTCCAAATGTACAAAAGAGCGGTGTCTTTTTTAAATTGTTCTTTAAGATGTTCTTTAACACTGGCTGTTTGTCAAAACGTTACACAAGAAATAACTTAAACTATAAACCATTAAAAATCTATAGTTTAAACTTTTGTGTAAAAAATTTAGGACATAAGCATATTTTTTTTCTGAAACGACAGTCATCCTATGACAAAGAACCACAGATTACCCAGTTTTATGTATGTTAGAGTAAAGGCAGATCATGAATTAACACAATTTGGAAAAAATTACAAACCTAACACCCTGCAAAATTGTGTGAAGATCATAAATTTCACTGTCAAGCGAGTGAATGAAAAAGAAAAATCCTCCATACTGAGAAACAAACAAAATCCCAGAAGAAATTGTAACTGTTGCTGCAACAAAAATGCATCTCCGACTACAGACAGAGCAGATGTGGTATAAAACTAGTCTACACCAGTTTGCATTTTGGCAAATACATGATAGAAATTGGCTAACAAGTTAATTTTACAGATTCCTGGAGGCTAGTCAGAGTTCTCCTTATGATATGATCTAATGTCAGCAGAAGAAAATTTGGTAATTTTAAGGAAACTAATAGTCATTCGTTTTGCAATTTTAGAAACACATCCTGATTTGGATTTCCCGGAAAATTCTTTAAATTATACCACAACACCATTTTATATATCAGAGCTACTCACAGAACGTTTATATGTTTCAAAGATGTGAGTGGAATAAAATCAAACAAGTGTTTAATCCCTACACGCCAAGAGCTCAACGTCAAAGATGAGGACAGAGTTGGGGGGGATGACATCAGCGCAACCTTCACTGCCATACGCAAAGTCTGGTGAGCAGGTCAACGTTGCCCGCTCTCCCACACTCATCTGTTAATGAAGTAAAAGAAAAATTGAAACCAAATAAACATATACAAATGCATTTACACAAATATATACACACACAGAATCAAGATTTTTAAGAAATCACCTTGGCTACACCCACATCCCAGCCACGAATGACTTCACCACATCCAATCTTAAAAACAAAAGGTCGTCGAGTCCTGGAGGTGTCAAATACTTTTCCATTCAACAGCCTTCCTGTTTGACAAAATGTGTTTAAAGACAGGACTATTAGTTAGTAGCAAAATCCAAATCGTTATCATAACAAGAGTAGGAGTACTTTATCCCAGACCGGGAAATAGCAGTGTAGCAGAAACATCAATTTAGTCACAATAAGGAACAGTGTGGTGTTAGACAAAGACAATAAAAAACTACAACCGAGCCAATTTTGCTAAGCAGATGAACAAAGATATGTAAGATATTCAACATACTGTTGTTTAAAGGTGAGATGAGTCAGGTATAAGAATGGTTTATTGTATTGTACACACGTTTCACAGTAGCTCCACCATAATACGAATGAATAATTATAATTATGAATAAGATATATTAAGAATAAAAATACATACGTACATATATACACACCAATAGTTATAAAAGTAGAAAAGATGTCCTTAAAAATTGTAAGTAAAAAAATAATAACACAAACAAACATTTGTGAAAGGCAGGATATTGGTTCTAAACACCCCACAGATGAGAAAAAGCCAGAAATAATACAAAAAGGAGAAGAGCTAAAATAGTGTGATTCTAGACATTTTTATTAAGTCATAAAACAACTTCCGTCAATTGAGATCTAAAGGGAAGTTGTATTGTTGTCATTTCCGTAACTTGACGGACACTTCCGGTTCGACTCCGCGCCTTCAACTGGAATTCGAGTGGCTACTCCTTAAATAATACGGTTTAATCGGCAGGTTGCATTGTTATTTGGTATTGACACTGCACTGGTATACAGAGCCGTGTGTTTAAAATAGTGAATATAAAAACGTTTTCAACACAATTTTAAATCATGAAAATCATATGTGAAACATATCACAAAGTTTAACACGTTCTACAAATAAAACTAAAGTAAATCAACTGGGCGTGTGGTCGGTGTTCGTGTTGAGGCTACACCCGTTAGCATCGTCGAGTAAAAATGAATCGTAAATATACATTTAGGCAACCGAAACATTAATTCATGGTTACAAATCTACGTACATTTGACATATAAAGTGAAATCACAAATAAACGAATAGATAAAATTTAAATTATTTACTCCGTACTTCTCCGATGGAGGCTAAAGGAACCTTAGCTCGCCGTCACCTAGCACTGCGATCGACTCAAAATGCACACAAAATAAAAACTCAGTGAATAAAACCAATTTGATAAGTTTGATTTTAACTCGTCAAACGCATTGTCTAAGTTGACGCAACGATCATATATAAGGTAAAAATGTTTTATTTTCACTCCAAGAACGAATGAACGCCGTCTTACCCTCATAGTGCACCTCGACCTTCTGTCCACGTTTTGGATAGGTCTTCCCTACAAAAAAAGAGAGAAAACCCAGGTTTAAGCGCCTCAATTTCCCACACAACCCAATATATATGTGTTTAATACGAACAGAAAAGAATCATCACCATCTCCGGGTTTTACAGTCTCCACTTCTACGCCCATTGTTCTGTTTTTTCCGTGCGGCCGAGTGTCTGTGCAGTGACTGTGCCCGGGCGCATGTGTGTGTTTGTGTGCGTAGGAGGGTGTGGCTATGAATAAGGTCACGTGTTCAAAAGAGACTAGGCCTTCAGCAGCACTGAGCTTTATTGACAGTCCTACCGTAAGAATGCACAGGAAACAGACAATCTAAACAGTTACAGTATGTGTTAGGGGAGTGTCATTATAGTATTTACACAAGCGTGTCTGATGCATGTCATCAGGACCAAGGTACAATCACAAATGACTTAACAATGGCTCAATATACTAACTTAAATAATAAAAAAAATCTAGTTTTTTATGCATTTAAAAAAAAATTAGTACAGTGAAACCTAAATCTTTGAAATAATAATAATATTTTTTTATAATTATATTTGACAAGGATGGACAACACAGACAGAAAGGTTTGGAGAAAAAGCTAGAGAAGCCAGATTGAGATGGTTTGGACATGTTCAGAGGAAAAACATTAGATACATTGGTAGAAGAATGATCCTAGAGATTGAGCTACCAGGTAGGAGACAAAGAGAAAACCAAAGAGGAGTATTACGAATTAATTTAGGGAGGACATGAGGGTAGTTGGAGTCAGAGAAGATGTAAAGGACAGGGGGAGATGGAAAACAATGATTCGCTGTGGCAACCCCTGAAAAAGAGACATGCCAGAAGGAGAATACTACTTCTATTACTACTACTACTAATAATAATAATAAAATTTCAAATAATAATAATAATAATAGTGGCTTTGTGCTTTGGCCCTGAGGCTTTCATTAGTGGGACTCCATCAATGATTCATCTCCTGGTCCACCTACTGGACAAGTTCAAATCCTGGTTGGGGTGGTTGGCTTCCACAGGGCTCACAAGCTGTTGGAAGGGGCTGGTACAGTGCAACGTGATTTGGATGTTAGTTTTGGAGGCTGCTGCCTCCGTGACCCAGTAATGAGTCAGAGCCCGTAATAAATGGGTGAAAATGGATGGATGAATTAATAATAATAAATAATAATATTTTCTTTTTAACTGGAGCCATACACCTTTGCTAGCAAATTTCTAGCCATTATTATAGCTCCTGGTGAGCCAGATATTACAACAACATTAATAATACTGGCAATAATGACAGCAGTAATAACAATTACTTCAGGTCACTTCAGGCATTAGACTGGTTATACAGATGGTTGTCAAAAGACATGTAGTTTGAATGTACTCCTGTGCTCTGAAAAAAAAAAGAATCATAAAGAGAGATTTAATCATCTGAAAAGTCAGTACACATTAGTGACATTTGCGATGTTATAGATCCTACTTCCATACATCAAGATCAATATCTGAGTTTCCATCAATCCCGCTTCTATTTTCATTTTTCCTAAGAGGTAAAAGCAAAAATGTTAATCAATCCCGATTATTTCATTATGTATACTATATTACGTCAACCGTAGACATGCTTACTTTGCTCTCCATTTCTTGTTTAGAAGAAACAGTAGGAAGCCGATGAGTGAGACAGCCAGGATGGCAAAAAAGACTGCGAGAACTATGGACACAGTATCTAAAAAAAAAGGAAATCACTTTTTGTTAACAATTATCATTTATACTTAAAATTAATTGGATATTTAAGACTAAATCCTAAACCTTTATTTATGTATATGTTTTCTGTGCTATACTGTTTTAGAGAAGTTACCATGTTCACTGGCGGGAGGGTTGATTGGAGGCTTGAAGCTGCAGCTCCCAGGAGAGAGTCTGATATCATCAAGAGCAACATCTCCAATTGGACTTCGGCCCCTCAGATACACAAACTGAAACTGGTGAAGAAGAATAAATAGGATTTAAAGATCCAGTACCTTCCTCTAGCTCAACCTCTCTGAATTATTTTTTAACTTATTTATTGTAAAAAAAAAAATTACCCAGAAGGCTTCTTCATGGTGAAAATACACATCAACCATATTCCACTTGTCTCCCTTGTCCCCAGTCCCTGTCCACTTTAGAATGCCTTCTTCATTTCCCTCATTATATTGTTTTCTGTAGGAAAGAATAAACACAACAACAACAAAAATGTATAATTTGTTAAGGAAAACTGTTCAGACCAGTGATGCAGTTTCATACCGGTCATTAATGTAAAGTCTGAGAGTCCCAACATGGTCGCCTTTCATGTGGTACCAGAATGTCAGACAGTGCCCTCCAGTGGACCCCTGGAACACTTCACTGAGCAAAACCGACTCATCTCCCATCTCACCCATTGTGGAGTCCACGTAAAGATAGTGTCCTGGTCAATTATCATAAAAAATATTGAAAACAATGTTACCAGTCATCACACAAAAGAATGTCAAAACTGAAGATTGATTTTAAACGATATAAATCAATATGTAAAGAAAAACAAGACAGACTATATGATAGAAACTAGACACAAACTGTAAAAGTAACTGCTCTTTTTCATATAAATTACTCTTATTCTAGGTATAACCAACCGTGTGATGAATTGGTGGTGTGATCAAAGCCAGGACCCGTGGTGTGTGGATGGGAGGAGCCTCCTGAGCCACGCAGCCAGTCTCCTTGATCCACAGTGTTAGCCAGATTGCTCCAGCTACACATGTTGATTTCGAAGTCACAAAATCCTGGAGCAGGACACTGATCCTCTGTCAGTCGTACATCATCAAACGCTATGTCTCCCTCCTGTGTGGGCCCAGCTTTGACACCTTCCACCACAATCTGAAACATAAACATACAATCGTTCGTGTTCTTATAACAACAACTGTCTTGACTTCATTCCCTCTGACCGCTTCACTGAGGCTAGAAATTTGTGACTCACCTTGTATGGCTGTTTCGGCAGAAGTGAAGCCTGAGCGAACCTCCACATATTGCCGTTGTCTCCAGTCTGAGAGAGAATCAAAGCTGCCTGTCCTTCCTCATTCTGCTGGTAGACATTCAGCGTCCCCACACCTTGGCCATGCATGTGATACCACAGCTGTACACATGCTCCTTTCCCTGAGGGGTGGAAGTAAATCAAAATAAAATGTTGGTAGCTGGAAGTTATTTTTTTGTTTAGTTTTTCAAGTCAAAGCCCCTATCTTGCTCGGACCTGCAGGGTACAGAGGTGAAGACATGGCTGCTGTCTGGTGGGCCCGGTCATCAGCAGAAGATGGCAGGTAGTAATAGTGACCAACAGGTGTGCTGGTAGTGTGGTCAGCATCTGGACCAGTGTTTGGGTTGTTCGTGGAGCCAGACTTCCTGACCCAGTCATAGTCATCGTTGGTGTGCTGCTGCCAGTCACAGGTCCCCGCCTCAAAGTCACACAGGTCTAGGAAAGCATTTTTTTAAATTTATTTCTAAAACATATGACCATGTGCACTAGATCTTGACTTGACTATGATAAAAATCTAAATTTGAAATACCTTCTCAAAGGCGTTTGGGGGACGGGGTCTTAAACTTCAGATTTGGTTTGTGTCAGACCAAACTTAATAATCTTACTAAAGTAAATCTTTGTGTTAGAGCTGACTGACATGATTGTCAAATTGATTATAAGAAAATGTAGTCTGAATTACTTATATCCAATATTGTTGTGTAATACAGGACACTGCCGAGATGCTTTTGACTAAAATTAAACTTAACTTGTGTAATGTTTATCCTAACTTTTTTTTGTTCCACCACTATACCCTGTGATTAATCAAATTAAAGATTCTGATCATTGTACAGTCCGCTTTTTTTCCTATCTGTGTCTCCTAACAGCCGTAGCTTCGTTACCAGATTGAGGACAGGACCCGCTGGTGAACAAAATGTCATCAATGGCAATGTCTCCTGCCTGTCCTCCGACAGATGCCTCCAACACCACTTGGTGGACTTGCTGTAGTGTCACATGACTCTGCATCAACAGCCATTCGTACCCTTGATTTCCTGATTTTTGCCACACCTACAGGAAAGACAGGAGGCTGATTCATGAGGATGTGAGGAGGTTTTTGCAACACAGCAGTATGCGAACTGTGCAACTCAAACCCAGCATACCATACATTAATGCTGTTGTGCAATTGGCATTTCACAATGACCTTAAAAGTATGTCAACAAAGAGCTCCATTTTGCAATCGGATCCAACAAAATTTTTTTCTGGCATTGAGAGGAAGTATGTTTTATACTCTATGATCTGTTATATTTTACCAGAGTTTTCTTTGGAGGATTAGCAGTCTGCAGAAACATCTTCAAGGAGCCCACTGTGGCACCAAACATGTGGTACCATAGTGTAAAACAGTATCCCTCTTCTCCAGTAGGTGGCAGCAGCAAAGACTTCAGTTGGGCAATTTTGCCCGTAGTTTTTGCAAGAAAACTGTCCACATAAAGGTATTTTCCTGTTGGACGACAAACAACATTCCCTTTGTAATGACAAGGGAATCAATTGGTGTTCTGGACTTTTGACACTTGAGGATCAAACCGACCATTGTTGGTTGTGTGGTCTCCTCCTGGTCCAGTGTTGGGGGACTCAGTGGGACCTGACTTTGAGGACCAATCCAGCTCATCTTCAGCCCCTTGCATCCACAAACACAGACCTTTCTCAAAAGAACAGCCATACGCTGAGAGAGCTGAGGAGAAAAGACAAAACATTGGACTTAGAAAATCAAGACTGTAAACATGACAGGAAAGAATTCCTACTGACAAAGCCTAATATACCTGGTGGGTTATAAGCTTTGTCACAGTTCACAAAGGAGATATCATCCACTGCAAAGATACCAGCTGCTGTTTTTGTGGCACCCTCAGTTACACTGAACAAAATCTATGGAGAAAAACAAAACAAGGTTAAATTGGCATCCCTGTCCGTCCAGACCTAAACACAAAAAAGTTAAATAATTATAATACTGTACATTCATGTGTAAATATGGTCCAAGAAGATAAAGATTTGAGTCAAATACTGTATATAATAACTAAATATATCACATGTATTTGTACATGGGTTATCTATGTCCAACCCAGTATAATAGTATTATGTAAAGATATCTTCAATAAGAATTACTTTTATAATTGTACTGTACCCATGATAACAATTTCAACTTCTATTCAATTTAAACTTTCAAGACAAAGTTACAGATCTTTCCAAATGTTTCTGCCTACATATTGACATATGTAGGCCATGAGTTCTATAATTCTAACTAAATCTGGTGTCTTGCACATATACCTTATAAGGCTGCAGGCCCAAGAAGAGAGATTCTGCAGTCCAATTGGAGACAGTTTTGTGACTTTGTGACCACAGGATTGCTTCACTGCCTCCAGCTTGCTGCATAAGCACTCTGAGTGACCCAGTACTCTCCGCACTGATGTGGAAGTGAAACCTGAGTGTAGGAAAGGAGGAAGGAAGAAGGGGAGAGTGTTGGACTAGGAAGACAGTTAAGTGCTAAAAGATGGGGGGAGGTTTCGGCCAGCATTAAGCAATTCATTTAATCCAAATCATGTAACTTGATCTCCTCCAATGTAACCACTCACATAATCTGGCAGTAGGGGGACAAAGGTGTGAGAGAGGGACTCTGTAGCCGGACCTCCTTTTCCGTGGTTCTCTGACTGAAATTCACTTTCATGTAAAAGCCTGTGGAGAACAGGACACAACCCGAACAACTGAGCAGACTCTCAAACATGCTGAGTCAACAGCTGAGTTACCAACATGCACAGTTGACCAACAGACCATTCAGTCAGTCAGTCAGTGCCACCACTTTTGCTCTCAGTCACCTGTTTGCGTAGTGTGATCAATGGGTGGCACAGTGGCGTTACTGGCTCTCTGTCGCTGCCACTTGATCTGTCCTTCACTAACGTCACTCCACTGACACTGATCTTTCTCAAATGTGCACGGACCTTAAGTGTGAAAAAAAAAATCTGTGAGTAAAATTGATGGCAAATGAAGGCTGGTACTATTTGATGGTGATAATGATAAATGTTATAGAATTACTTAATGGACTTTTTTTTAATGAAATTACATCAGTTGGTTTTTTTGTTACATTTGTCCTTTTGGAGCAAATATGTATTTCTTAAGTTCTTCAGGTTTTTTAATAGATTTCCATTAGGTTCTCCACCTGCAGGCAATTGTAAGTGTTTTGTTTTTACAGAATAAGTCATTTTAATTCTCCATACAGTGTATTTTAATTTCTTCCTGTAGGGGGAAAGGAAGCAAAGCACGAAACACACGAGCTAGTGTGCAAACCCATCTAGAGCAAATGCAAAGTCACGTTAATAACAGCAAAGCCGTAGTCACTTTTACGATTGATGAATTACCTCTTGTATCCTCCTGACACCCTATGTTCACCAGTGGACTACTAATGAAGCCACTTGTCAATTTTACTGCCCGGTTCTGCAGCCTGTTTAAATCAAGGCAAAAACAAGTTCTCACCACAGCCGTCCTCATCCTCCCCCTGAGGACAGTCTGTAAGATAATCACACCGCTGGCTGGACGAAATACACTTTTTTTCATCTGATGCCCAACAGAAGAACTCATTTTCCTGCAAGGTTGCAAACAGAAAAACAGATCACGCAGCCTCAAAGACTTACAAATGTGTTGATTTGTAAATATATTTTCCATGTCACACTCTCACATTGTCTTACCTCACAGGGTGTGACCGTTGTTGTTGGCAACGTGGTGGGCGAGCTCGGGGGTACAGATGGTGTCGAGGTGGGCGGCATATCTGGAAGCTGGCTGTTGTCAGCATCAAACATACACTCTTTGGAGAAAGAAATGTCATCCAGTGCAACCATGTCTCTCTTTCCATCACCCGGCTCATATCTGAAGACAATCTGTGACAAAAGCAGGAAATTAAACAGAATTTGACTGAATTTCTTTAACTATAAAAAGTATTTTACCAAGAAACATCACCAATACAACACAACCAATAGAGAGGGTTTATAGATGTTACCTGTCACATTTGTAACGTAGATTACATCATTTTTTTATTAAATAAGTGAGGATCTTTCTTCTCTCAACTGCACTTTGTACGGCAACAGTAAAAGATTATACGTCTTCTAAAAGTGGAATTGCTGTAGTGACCTCTGCTTAGTGAATCTTTATTTGCCATAATCCTATCTGACTGACCTTGTTGTTGGATGACGAGGAGAACGTGACTTGTGCTCTCAGCCAACTGTAACTCTGGGACTTCTTCTGGAGCCACAGGAGTGTGTCTCCACTTCCAGACGACCATGTCCTCGACACTGCTGACAGTCCAATTGCAGCTGTGTCTTTCAAACTGAAGTAGAAGAATCTCACCTACAACCATTAAAAAAGACGGTCTTAAGAATAGCCCTGTGAACTGTGACAAACTTGCAGCCATGGTTAATGATGTACTAGTGCTCATTCATGGCGCTAAGATAAGTGCGTTGCTGATAAGAATCAGTTCATGCCACACTTTATTACTGTATATAGTTAAATAGATACAAAGATAGAACTGTATTAATCTCCCAGGAGAATCCTGGAAATTATGGAAGATACATGCAATTTCTGCTTAATTATATAAAAAAATTTTATTTACAACTTTATGTCTTTTAGATGTCTTATTGTCATAGCATGTCTCACTACTGTCTTGTGAACCATTGTTCCCAATTTCCCAAGAAAAATAAAGTGAACAACAAAACCAGTTTGATGTCAGGTAGAAGATGATGTACTGTACTCACGGTGCAGTTCAAACTGGGTAGTAAAGTCTTAGAGACAATCTCCCATGTCTGACCCTTTGTATTGAAGTGAGTCCCTGGTACGATATAGGAACCTGGACCAAAACACAGATTATGAAGTCAAAAAAGTATGTTCATATCTGGTACAAGCCCAGTAAAAATGAAATAACAGTTAAAATTATATATGCATCAATGTGGACTGTAGTTACCATAGTTTTGAAATCTGTACTATTGTACATATGAAGCTTTCGGAATTTCCCACCTGTAGCAGAATTGAGTGTGTGATCTCGTGGAGGCCCGAACATAGGCCACGCCCCCTGGCCTGTGTGCACCTTCCAGTCATTTCCAGGATTGTCCACTTGACTACGCGCCCAGGAACACAAGCCTTGTTCAAAACTGCAGCGTTCCACTACACCATGATGTTCTAGAAGATTGCAATCCCAATGTTATAGAGATTAACCATGATTATTAGATTAATAGTTGATAAAAAATGTATAACTTAATGTTAAAAAAAAAACAGCCAACCAATGACTGGGTCACAGCTCACCACAGTTTCTTTCATCAGACCAATCGCCACAGTCATCACTGAAGTCACACACTTGATCGTGCTCTACGCACACATTGTTGTTGCATTTGAACATATTTTCTGGACACTGAGGTTGCGGGTCTGTATAGAACATGACATATTGTGTCAATAAACAGAAACGAGTAAATTACCAGTTACACCAAAATGTTGGTGTTTAAATGACTACGTTTACCAGGCAGACTGCAGTTTGTAAAGCTTATGTCATCAATAGCCAAGTGTCCAGGCTTATTGAAGGTTGTGGAAGCTGAAAACAGGAAGTTGAAGTCCCGAGGAAGTCTCCCAACCACGACCTCGCCGTGTTGCCACAGATTACCGTGGCTACCTGACTGACGCCACAGAGTTGTGGACCGAGAGCCAGTTTCAACCATCAGATTTAGCTCTTTCTGGTCTGAAACAGAGAAAAAATAAATTAAAAAATGGTTTTCATGGCATCAACAAAAATGTGCTTGTGCAAAGCATACAGTACCTTCTCCATTCATGTTGTAGTAGAAGTGTAATGTGCAGGTAGCGCTGGTCTGTGACATCATGGGACTCTGCAGGGCTGCCGGGCTAATCTGGTCTCCTATATGAGGCGCCACAGCCATGTACCAACCTGGAGGAGTCAGATAAGAATTCCAAGAAAAGGATTTATGTAGAAGCAGTAAATGTGAACACTTTTTCAGTGATAAAAAGTAGTTGTTTTTGTCATTACCCAGAGCAGTGCCAAGGGTGTGGTCCACAGGTGGTCCACTGTTCCCTGTAGCATTACTTCCTCTCACCCAGAGATATTGACCAACACTGTTGTCTTCCCAGTGGCATGTGCCATTTTCAAAAGTGCAGCTCTCAAATCCTGAACTTGTTTGATTGACTAAAAAAAAACATAATTCATTATTTTACATATTTGACTTAATGAACTTAAGCAAGGAAATACCTTTACCTTTACATGGCCCTGGTGTGAAGATTACATCATCGATGGCAACGAATCCTTCACCAGATGCTTCGCCCTCAATCAGCAGCTGAGTGTGAAGTTAAACATTCAGTGAATATTTGTTTTTAATCCTATTTCAATGAAATATTTAGATTTTTTGTGGGGTCGGGGATACCTTAAAAGGTTTGGTTGAGTTCACAGTCTGAGAGAACCTGCTCCATCTCTGTCCACTGCTGTTAGTGTGAAAAATCAAGTCCTGCTCGGATCTACTCTGATCTGACTGAATGAACACTCGCAATGTCCCAGATTCACTAGAAAGCAGATGGTGGGTTAGGCCTAACATTTCAGGTACAAACATCCACACAGACATCGGTTTATCAACATGGTAACACTGCATTTCAATTGAATCCCAAGTAAAGCCTGAACTTTGACACAGAGCAGTCTGGGGTCTTGCACAAAGGCAGGCAGATGACTGGAGACTAAATGACACTTGTGTGCACTTCCTGAGGAAGTTTAGAAAGAACCTATGCAGCACAAACAGGATAAAGTGCATCCTGCACATGGTGATGTAAGATGTGTGCAGGGATCTCTCCTTTCTGCTCACCTGCTGTCTGTGTTGTACCACAAACTGACACAGTAGGATGTGCTTTTGGGTTGAATCCACTCAGATACAACTTGTGCTACACTGCTGCTGTCCAGGTGGGGCGAGGAGCTCAGCAGAAAATTACCTGCATAAAAAGTGGAAAGTAAAAAAACAAATTTGATAAAATTTAAGACTTAAACTGAAGAAATATGTTCCTTTTTTGGTACCTTCTGGAGTCTGAGTGGTGAGGTCTGTTGAAGGACCATCGAAGCCACCATTAGCCAGGAACCAGTCATGTCCAGTTTCTCTGGGGGTATTGATCCAGCTGCATTGCCCTGACTCAAAGTCACAGCTTACTGGAGGATGACAAGCTCCTTTGGTCACGGAAATATCGTCAAGTTTTACTGTCTTGTTACTGCCCGGTACATGGGTAGCTGAAAACACCACCTGGCATAGTATGTAGGGAGTTATTGGTAGGACAAATGTATGGATTAACAAAGAAAATAAATTATATTTAAAGTTATTGTAAATTAAACATACACGGAATTTCCCTGGCGAGGACACAGTGACCTCTGCTACCTCCCAGTCTGTGGACGGTGCTCCAGACCTGAGCCAAAGGGCATCTCCTACAGTCCCAGCCCTCATCACATAAATCTCTAGTTCATTACTGGGGCTTGAAGGCAACCAGTACCTGAAGAAATACAGAAAATAAGCCGACTTAAATCTAATCTAAATATAAAGAGATGTGCAGTTGTGTGTCCTGGACAATGATCTCACCAGAAACGCACACACAACTGTGTATCTGACGTGATCTCTGGTGTGAGCAGCTGAGCCTTTTCTGTGTTTGTACTATTTGATCCTGTCACGGTGGCATAGAATCCTGCAGAAAAGTAAGAATATGATCAATATTAAATTGGAACAAGAAAATCACTATATTGAAGAAATGAAGAAATACTAAAATGTAAAAAAATGGGCACCCCTCCTACAACGGCTCCCACAGGAGGGACTCATCCCCCTACTAGTTTACAAAAAATAGCTAAACAACTCTCTTGATCAGTTAGTTTTTAAGAACCGACCCTCTCACCATGTTCAGTTCCGTAGGAGTGATCCACCTGATGGTTGATTCCTCTTTTACGATCCCAGCGACCCAGATGACTGAAGTTGTTCTCAAAGTCACAAAGGTCAGACTCAAACCCACAAACATCTAAAATAAAAATCTGTCATTATCGCAAGCAAAATTGTGCTCTCCTTTAATTTTAATGGTAATATTTTATATCTTCATACTATGGTTACTGCAGGCTCCCTCCCTCACTGTGACATCATCGATGGCGATAAATCCTTGGCTATTTTTTTTTCTATGGCCACTGAACAGTATCTGTAAAGGAAAGAAAAACCCACAGTTTTTAGCATAGACATCCCACTTGGGTCAAATTTAATAAAACTGTGGTTTTTCTTTACTTATATACATTCAATAAAGACATTACACCTGTTAGTAGTAATTGAAAAAGATAGTCACTATAAATGTAGACATTGAGCAACAAAAAAACAAATTCTTATTAAACAGAGCTGAACATAAATAAATATGGTCTACCTATAATATATAAAATAAGGAATTTCCTTGTGTAACGCAATTCCAAATTGCTTACCCGCATGACATCACTTCTACTGATAGTAACTTGTGCGTTCATCCACTCTGGATTCTGTGTTCCCTTGCGTGTCCAGACCAATAATTCAGAGGTTTCCTAGAACAAGTAGGGTTTTCATATTTCTACAACAAATATAAACAAATCATAAAATAGCCATTAATACCGGACACTTACCGTCTTAACCTTCAAATCCAGAGTGGACACAGAAGGTCCCAGCATGTAATACCAGAATCCAACACAGCTTTCAGAGGTGACTTTCACAAGAGGAACGGAGATGACTGCTGTCCCCTCAGAACTGGACCTGGATCCATTCAACAGCAGGAAGGAACCTAAAGACATGGAGAAGCCATCATGGAATACAAGTGCCTCAGCAAAAAGAGGGCAAAAATACAAAATAATCCAACAAAAAAACAGTGTTCCCTTGTACCATTTTCTTGACTACATCTTAAATGCATACAAATGTATGCTTGGGTCATTACTTTCTCGTTATACATTTTTTAATACCTTCATTATTCCCCTGTGTATGATCGTAATTAGGTCCATCCCATGATTTGTCCATGTGACGTCCACTGCTCAGAGTCCATTTCAAACCATCACTGTCCTCTTGGACCCAATTACACAGACCTGATAAAAATAATGGGAATAAAAAAATGCTGTACTTGTCAGTGCCATGAAGAGCAGACAAAATAATTTTAACACCAGAGTGAAACCAAACATTTTATATCTTTGTCATATGTGGCTTCAATCTCACACTGATTTTTCTATGACACAAGTGACACCAGGTGACAGCAGCTGAGGAGAAGGAAATCTGTCTGGTCCAATATGTAAGAGTATAAAACTGATTGCTTATCAGACACTAAGTGATCATACATTTTACCGTCTTGGTGAATTTTTTTTACGATAATATGTGTCTGTTTTACCACTTTATAATTTTTGATCCGAGATCCATTTCATCACCTTGTTCAAATGTACAATCCATAGCAGAGGGAGGTGAAGGGGTGGTGGGGGTGGGAGACACAGGGGTGGTTGTTGTGATATCTTCATTGCAAGACTGGCCTCTTTTGATATAGATGTCATCCAGTGAAAGAGATTCTTCCACGCCGCCTGTATAATTTGCTTGTAAAATGATCTATTCAAATTTAGAAAATAAAAAACAGCACTTTATTTGCAGATATGAAATATTATATTTTGTCATTTCATCACCGGTGGATACTATAATGCATCTGTGTGCAGAGGTTTTCAGCCTCACAATCTCACAATCGTAGGACGAGGTTCCAGATTATTTTAAAGTTAACTCACATCAGTGTCAGAGTTTAATATACAAAGAAGACACAAAGTCAAATTACTACACCTGACTTGGAATGATTTTCTAAAATCCATTCTACCTGGTGAGGCCCCAAAGAACTGTAATCCACCCTTTTTTGGATCCATTGATCGCGCAGAGAAAAGTTTGTTTCACTAACAGCTCGCAGTCCACTCGACTCATTCAAGAAAACTGTGAACAACATACTTGAAGAACCTGGAAAAATCATGACAAAAGACAGATTATTATAAAATGTCCGTCTTGAAAGAATAGAAAAATGTAAAAGTGGAGGACGAGGAAATTAATTAATTTACCCCAATTGCCTAAGATGTACCAGAATTCAAGGCAGGCTTTGTCAACAGTCATCATTGTCTCACTCTCTAAGTAGGCAGACATTCCCTGTTTAAAGCCATAGAAATATGCAAAGTGGCCTGCAGAGAAAAAATAAACAGGATAATAAACAAAATAAACAAAAATAAACAAGAAGGATGGAGAGACAGCTTGAGTGGTGAACTGACTTACCTAGAGATGAATCTGTGGAATGGTCTCTTTTTGGGAGTAATTGACCAACACTGTGAGCTGAAAGCCAGTCCCAATAGACTCCAGACTCTGTTGGATTGTTCACCCAACCACAAAGGTCCATCTCAAAGTCACAAAAGCCTGAAGGAGTTAAACAGAGAACATACGACATCTGACAGTAATACTCCGTTTTCCTATCCTTGTTTTTTGTTGAGTTTGTTTTTTTTCCCGAGAATTGTTTCTTTAATATTTATATAAGAGAATTGTCACCCACCTTCTGGGGGACAAGCACCATTCAGCACTGTGAGGTCATCAATGGCAATATCTCTTTTCAGTTCACTTCCAGCAGTCGCCTCGAAAAGTACCTGCCATACAGTGTTAAAAACTCATTTCTACAAGGAATATAATCCAGATTATTTCTCAAATCCATTTTGTGGAAACAAGAACAGACATTGCATCTACCTGATACTGGGAACTTGGGCTGAGAAGCGTCACTCGTCCATGCCTCCAGTGACTTCCCTGATCTCCGCTTCGCTTCCAGAGCTTCTCAGGAGGCCCTGAGTTCTTCAGGGACACACTGAGTTCACCCGCTCCACTTCCCTCCATGTAGTACCAGAACATTAGACATTCTCCTTCAGAGGGTGTGGGTGGCAAAGGCGCTGTCAAGACTACAGATGTTGACCCCAAGGTGTGGTTCCACAACTGGGCACTTAGGTAATACCCTACGTAGATATCACAGTTTTGAGAAAATGAATGTATTTTCTTGAGGGGGGGATGCTAGTGTTATTCAGATGTTAGTAGCAGACCTTCCTCTGTCCCTAGAGTGTGATCTTCAGTGGGGCCAGATGAGGTGGTTGGTAGGTCTGCTCCTCTCACTCGACTCCAGGTGGAGTTTGAAGCTTGGGGCTTAAGTCCACAGAGGGAACCTTGGAAAGTGCACTCTCTTTCAGGGGGACAAGAACCACCGGGGCCGCTGTTCACCACAATGTCATCGATCTCAATGATACCCTGCTTCCCTCCCGCAACTGATTCGATAATGAACTGAAATTCAGATTGAAACGATTTTACATTCTTTAGCAATCTTTCACCAAAAAAAAAAAAAAAGATATATATATTTCTATGGATATTTTTTAATTACCTGTATTGGCTTTTCAGTATCGAAGGTCAGGTCCGCAAATCGCCATATGTTTCCCTGGGTGCCACTTCTAATCCATACGACCTTCTCTGCCTCATCAGGATGTTTTGTTATGAACTTCAATGAACCTATGACAAACAAATCATTGCCAACAATGTAACTTCCTCTTGTGCACGCCATGAAGATGTGTATATATTAATGTATAAGAAGTGACAGTAGAACTCACCTATGCTGCTGCCAAATATGCGATAGCTGAAGCTCACACATATATGACCTCCAGTTTGTGGGAAGCTGACGAGCCTGGCAGTTGATGAGACACTCACGCTGCTTGAAGCCTCGATATGCATGCAGTAATCTGTGGAAATTACCTGGTTATAAACTCTCTGTCTTTAACCCTGTTACTGAGGACCCAGCTGCAGTGGCCACGTAATTCACCTGGGATGACATCGTAACTTTTTTGCCTCCATATTTAAAGATGTGGCGTTCATGTCAGTGTGTAAATAAGGATATTTTTTAAATTGTGGGAAAGACAAAATACAAAATATATATTCGGATTAAGTTAAAGCGGATTATGATATGGTGGTCTGCATGTGGCCTGCAGGCCTTCAGTTTGACATAAAATCTTTCCGGTCAAGCAAAAGCAAGTCACTGTTTTTTTTATTTATAATGTTAATTAATACAATGTAAGCATTTTTACCAAACAGATTCCGCCCACAAATAACCTGTAAGAGAGTTATTTAGTCTAAAAGTTACTTACTCTTCTCCTGGTTATCCAGAAATTTCCTGTAGGTCCTTTTCCATAAAAGACTGGCAGTGTAGTCATGGTACCAGGAACATGAATTCTCTTCAAAATCACACGTGAGTTGATCCGACCCAGTGGGAACGTCACCCTCTCCACAGTTTTCAAAGCGAACATCATCCAACATAATGGAATTAGGATCAAAAATTGAGGGTCTATTTGAAAACAACAGCTGTGGAAAAGTTGCTCTGATTTATTTCAGGAGTGTGAAGAAACAAGGCAGGTTGGACTGGTTGAACATTTTGTTTTTCAGTTGTGTGTAAAAACATTATACCAACCTTGTATCCACCTGGCTGATTACCAAGAAAGACTGTGGCATTTGTCCATGTATTTACTTCATCTGCAGGGATCTCCAGCAACACTTTTTCCACCTCACCTCTGGTCATAAGCAGTTTACAGCCAGTTGAAGAAACGAGCGAATTTGAAACATTTATGTAGAACCAGAAGCTGAAAGGACAATAACAGTCCTCACATTAATATCAAATAGAAAGATTTAAATATTATACACTAAAAAAAACATCTGGTAAAATTTGGCTTCAAGCTGAAAAATAGAGCCATGATAAAATACAATAAACGATGCAATACATGACTGTAAAATACACAAAAACAAGAGGTTATGCCTAGAAATGGACAGTAATAGCAGCTAGGAATAATAATCTAATTTTTTACTTTACTCTAAGTTTATTTAAACAAACAGAGAAAGTGTGTATCCTCCACTGTGTGTTTCTGCTTGTTTCCCAGTTTCACTGTGATTCATTACAGCTGAGAAGCGGTTTCATTTATAGGACTTACAATATTTTCCTGTAAATCTTGCAAGTATGGCTGGCTAAAAAGACCAAGTTATCAATGTAGTTGATCTATATATTTGACAAAGCCATCAAACATATCTGGAAAACAGGATTAAGTACCTGATTTGACATCCAAGGCCTGGTAGTTTGTCAACAGCATATTCCAAGTCAGATCTGGAGTTCATGTTATACATAACATGTCCTGCAAACAGCAGATAAATGACCATTGAGCAAAAATCCAAAATTACATTAAGAAGTGAAACTCATTGGGTCATGACGTGAAGTTTACATTCACCTGATGGTTTTCCTGTGGTGTGGTCCCCCACTGATGTTGACGTTGAGTTTACCATCAATCGTTGCCAGCCATTGTTACTGGGATTCCATCCACAGGAGTGAAGCTCAAAGTCACACGTGCCTCCAAAAGAGAAAAGCAAAGCGTACAGGAGTACAGGAGTCATGGTTAAAATAGAAAGTCTCTTTGTTATAACCTTCTTGTAGGTCTAAGTGCTTCTGTTGGTGGGTTTTTTTTCATCAGTGAATTCCGTCTTGGAAGAATTTCAGATTTTTATACACGGGTCACAACCTCCTTTATGCCTCATCAAAGAAAATAAAGCTAGTGTCTTTAATGTTCTTTAAGTTTTAAGAAAGAAATGAAATGAGGCTCAAAACAAAACCTCTGGTGAAATGTATACAATCCTTTCAAATTATAAGAACCTTGTGATTTGGAATCATATCTTAATATTTACTTTTATCTAAAATAACTAAAAATATATGTATATATATATAAATTTAAAAACAACACTGCGGAGGTCTATTTAAAAGCAGGAACTAGAACAACAGCAATAACAAAACTATCAATAATAATAATAACAATATAACTATTTACCACAGAACTCTTCATCTGTTCCATCCTCGCAGTCCCACTTAAAGTCACACACCATGTCAGCACTGTAACATCCGTTGGACCTGCATTTGAACTCTCCTTCAGGGCAACATGACACAGTGACCACCAGAACTGTGAACAAAACTTGGACACACAGAAGAAATGATACACTCCATGTTAATGAATGTTCTTTGGACATTTCTTTGAGCTGCCAGGACAGGACTGGTGCTTCAGGGACTATCAGTCTCATACGTGACCCGTCAAACAACTCACTACCAAATTGAGTCGCAAAATAACCTCAGACGTGGTTTATATATAACTCCTACCTGAGAGAACAATCATCGCCTTCATGTCTACAGACACATGACAGAGAAATCTTCCTCTGTGCTCCCTGACTGTCCTTGGACCTGTCACCTCAGCTAACTTCACAGCATTGTATGAAATGCTGGGTAAAATATCAGCCTCTCCAACAATTCGGCTCCATGTGTTCTTATCAGCTGAGAACGGCTTAAAGTCCATGGTGTAGTCAGTGAATTGCATCTCCGTGGCTTGTCTTTATGGCAGTCATTGCTTGTCTCACTTTTATATTAGTACAGATTTTGTGATAGTGGGAGCACAGATCCGGAGTTTTATTGTTGTCCATAGTCGAGAACTTATAAACAGATCTGTGGCCCTTGTGTCATATAAAAAATTCCGTCTATTGAAAAATCACATGAACAGATATATTGTTAAACAAATTGGTTTAAAGTGTTCAGTTTTACAGCAAAACACAAACAAAAATAGAAAACAAAGTTAACAATCACATGCAACTGTTTTTAAGAAGTTCTTTGCGTTTGTGGTGTTTTGGCTTGTGGTTTTAGGCAAAAGTTAGAGCAGGCATTTTTATGCAGTAAATACTGTAACTGCAGTCATCATTAATATCATCATGTTCTGTCTAATGCCAGGAACATAATTAGAGAAAGACTTTCCCACATTGGGGAGGACAGCACAACAGTCATTGAGGATCAGGATATTTCAACAGTTTTCCTCACTAAAAAGGAGATAAAAAAGAGGAAGTGAAAATGCAAAATGCTATTATGAATGTGAAGGAAGAGTTGGAGAACAAAACCTCAACATCTGATTGCATCTGTGCCCAAACAGGATACCGTGTTGCTAAACTCAGGATGAACAACATGTTCTCTCTGAACAGAAACGCAACATTGATTTTACAAAAAGGAAATGAAATACAAAACACAAAAGCTACAAGATCAATAACATATAATAGGAATAATAGCTGAAAAAATAGAAGAGAAAAAAATATCTACATATATACACCAAAAACAAGATATGTTATATAGAAAGATAAAGAAAATGTAATTGTAGGCAGTAAGACATGGTGAAAAATGTGATAACGTTATTAGTTACTACAAGACTAGACTATTAGTAAGAAAAAGAATGTTTAATCCAAAAAAACACAATCGCCCTGCCAAAAAACAACACAATAAAAATTGAAAGGCAGTTCTTATAAAAGGCTTGCGCATATGCAAACATTTGTACCATTGGTAACGTATGAGTTTGAACTGAACGTCTCAAGATGATGAGTCATGTTTAATGTAAGTCTTTTAATTTTTTTTTTTTTTTTTTTTGCATCCGGTACCCAGGAAGTTAATGGGGCCACTTTTGGCATTCTTCCGAAAGTGTGACAAATGTGACAAATACTTCCTTCCCAACCCCCCTGTTTACCAAGAGCACGGTCTAAAATCTGCTGATCTGAGACATGACACCAACTCAAGGGGAAGGGAAGAAAGTGTCCATGCTGTTAAGATTCCCTTCCTTTCCATGGCTTGGCTCATAAGTCCTCTGCTCACCAACAGTGTCTGCAGCAACAAGACTTATCAGAAGAATGTTGATTCCCAGATTAACCCTAGCAGCCGTTGCGTTCTCCATCCTCGTATCGCAATGTTCGACGGCCAACGGTATGGTATAACTTCAAAATGTTTTGTAAGATTTACAGCACTGTTAAACCATGTCTGAAATGTAACTTAATGCTGAACTTATTCTCGTTGCAGATGGTCAATTTGCACTCATTAATAAAGCCACTGGTTTCTGTTTGTTAAAAAAGTCAAACCGTTGCCTGGATATTCGTTGGACGACAGGCAACAGACTTTTTACCGTCACAACTAAAAAATGCCTGGGAGCACAGGGAAAAAGTGTGGGCAGTGAAGTGAACCTGTACGACTGTGATGACAAGAGTGACCTTCAAAGGTGGGAATGTAGAAATGGAACACTGCTTGCTTTGAAAGGGAAAGCCCTCTATATCGAAGTCAAATCAGACGAATCCATCGCTCTCTCCAAAACCACTGGCCCAAACAACGAACTCACCATCGTCGGGACTTCTAGTGGTGCTTGCACCAGAACCCCTAGAGGTATGATGTAAGAAATGTCTCGTCAAACCCAGCTTCAGCTGCAAAACTGCAAAAAGGCTAAAAACTCTGACCAATTACAACCGATTTATTTGAATAATCTTTAAATAACTGATGCAAAAGTGTGATGAAAATGAGATTAGAGGTAACATATTTTCTTTCTTCTTTTCAGAATTGTTCAGCATTCAAGGAAATGCATTTGGCAAACTCTGCATGTTCCCCTTCTTTTACAAAGAACGCTGGTTCGGAGATTGTACCACATTTGACTCATCACATAAACGACTGTGGTGCGCAGTTGAAACAAAGTATGAACATGAAATTTGGGGATATTGCCCGACATCCAGTGAGTATTAATCATTTTTCATATTTAACAGTCAACAAAATAAAAAAATGCTTCATTTTATGCACAGACTGCATCTTATTCTGCATTAATTTCATCTTTCTATCTGACCACTTCTTCTTGAATAATGATTTTGAAAACATTGCACATATTGTTGTCTTAGTGAAATCTTTTAAATATTATTTTCGCATCTTTCAGCCAAAGAACACTGGGCCAAAAATCCATTCAGTGGAGCTTATTACCAGCTCAACACACAGTCCTCTCTGACATGGTCTGAGGCTGAGACCAGCTGCAAACAGCAGGACTCCAACCTGGTCAGTTTTGCTGATCCCAATGAGCAGGCCTTCCTCTCAGGTAAGGTGCTACCTGGTGAACGTGTAACTTAAAATCTGGACCAGAATATGCAAGAAACTTTGCATGAAACCAAATTTAATATTTAAGTCTCTAAATAATGTTTTTAAATGAAAACCCTTACATGGTGTGTAATATTATGTTATTAGACACAGGTTAAATAAAGTGTTTAATAAAGTTGAAATATCAACAAGAAAAATGATGAAAATAATAATATAACTTCAGTGTTTTTGTCCAATTGTGGCTGAACACAAAAAGAGGAAGATTAAACAGAAGAGGAACTGACTTATTTACCTTGTTCTTTTCCCCATTCTCACAAAATGTTTTGCAGCACTTATTGGAGCTGCTAAATACAAACTATGGATCGGTTTGGTCCTGGACCCAGATCATGGCTGGCAGTGGTCCAATGGGCAGCCTTTCCGTTACTTGCGATGGCATGCGGGTAAGTTTTAACTAGAGTAGTGGGAAAAACAGTCATAAATAAAATGGTTAAATGCAAAAAACATTGTTTGAGCTGAATGTGGTGTTTATCACTTCTTTTGCTAGAGCAAAAAACACGAGAAAAAGGATTAAAGCTGTTAACTCCTTCTCAACATTTATTAAGAACTCAAAGATACACTCAAAGATAATTGTTATATACTTAGACTTAGAATAAATATATTTTATCTAATATTTTTTTTGATTAAAAGATTCTTCATTTTATAGTTATTGGTGATCTAGAATTAAAAGGCAGAGAATATTTAGTAACATCAGTGCCACTGTCTGTTTTGTAAGGAAATCCACTTCCTAATCCGGGTCACAACTGTGCATTTCTTGACAATGCTGGTTTGCAATCGTGGCAAACTTCATCCTGTGGAAAGAAAATGGGCTACGTCTGCTACAAGGGAGGAGCACCACCCATTCCATCGCAAAGTACGTCAAGTTGACCATAACTCTGTTTAAGCTTTTGTTACCTGAGCAGTACAAATAGCAGTTAACACATCATTTCCATTTGTACATATTTTTTCATGAGAAATGTTCTTTAGCTTAGGCTGATTTCACATGAAAATCACTCTGTGATCATTCATGCTGATGGTTTTCTGCGTGCCAGACGTCTTAACGTCTTTTATTTAAATCAGTTGAGCAGGGGTTTTGCTCATCCCCATGGATTCCTTATAATGGCCACTGCTTCCACCTTCATCGTACTCCCCAAACATGGGCTGACGCTCGGAGAGAGTGCCGCAAAGCAGAGGGAGACTTAGTGAGCATCCACAACATAGAGGAACAAAGCTTTGTCATCTCTCAGCTTGGATATGGTACGACATGACTGTATTGTATATACAGTTTATAATTTTTTAATATAAACTAAAGCTACATCAACGTTGACTTCATCTTCGTTTCTGTGGTCTTGTGTCCATGTGTCCTGCAGCCGCCAATGATGAACTTTGGATTGGACTGAATGACATAAAAACAGAGGGTCTGTTCGACTGGAGTGACCACACTACTGTCAGCTTCACTACCTGGGATGTTGCAGAGCCTGATGTGGCCACTGGCATGGAGGACTGTG
The DNA here is from genome assembly GCA_016785265.1 of Paraplagusia blochii. NCBI lineage: Eukaryota > Metazoa > Chordata > Actinopteri > Pleuronectiformes > Cynoglossidae > Paraplagusia > Paraplagusia blochii. The sequence goes on along the minus strand of JAFBJS010016401.1, from coordinate 937 downwards.
TTCTCATCAGGGGCCAGGTAACAAAACACTATGTATATATGTCTAAGGATCTAGACAAGTGAGCAAAAACCATTTTATCCTAAATGTCAATCTAATAACCTTTTACAAACGTAAATTAAAGTAAAAAATTGTAAATTTTACTCCTAATTTTGAGAAAGCCTGATTCAATATCAACCAGTTTGCAATGTTAACAATAAATAGGACAAATGCTAAACTTCCTGAAGTGTTTCATATCAAGTACTTAATTGAATTCACCAATAATTTCCAAACTCCTGCCTTTGATAAAACTCTTAGCAAGTAAATCCTTTCTGCTTATTTACTTTTTTTCCAGGATGGAAACTGGGCTGATCGCTCATGTGATGAGAAATATGGCTTTATCTGTATGAAACAAAGCAGCACAGAACGCACAGGAGATGAAGTAGACCTGAATGTGGGCTGCAAAGCAGTAAGTCCGGTTTTCAGGCAGTAAATCACTGCTTGTACAAACTACCCATGAATAACATTTTAAAATGTTGTGTTATTAAACCTTTAAACATAGTCAATGTGCAGATAAAAATAAAAAACAAAATCCCTTTCTTTTTTATTACCTACCATGTGAAATGGTTTGAACTAAAATATTTAGTCAATACCAGCAGATGAAAACACAGTATTGCTAGCTCTTAAACTGCATTTGCATTTTATTTTGAACATTAACCAGTGCACACGTCTCCACAGGGCTGGAAGAGACATGGATCCTACTGTTACTTTGTGGGATCGAGCACAAAGACCTTTGATGAAGCCAAAGATGACTGCAAGCTGTCAGGCTCCTACTTAGCTGATGTGTCCAATGGGTAGGAATATATGAGATGCTCTATTAATGGAGATGGGATGGAAAAATATTTTAAGTAACAACTCTATGTTTATTTTCCCAGGGTAGACAATGCCTTCCTTGTCAGCT
>JAFBJS010016393.1:9192-19922 GCA_016785265.1 Paraplagusia blochii | reverse complement strand
CGTTTGTCCTTGGTACATTTTTAATAAACCTAATCTAAGGCCAGTGGAGGAACCGTCATCATCTTCCTGTCAGTCTCTCACTCCTCATCCTCTCGACAGCGATCTGGTTCAGTCAAGAGTTTCAATCCTGCAAAAATCCCCCAAAAAAATCGACAGCAGGCCCTTTTTTCCCAAGGCAGAAAATCATTTACAGTGTTTTGAACAAGGTGACAATTTGGTTGTCCCGTAAACTCATACTGTACTGTACGTCCTACATTCTGACGTGGCGCTGAGTTTGTCAACATGTGGACAGTTTTTTTTTTTATTTTTGACGTTATGTAACTTGTATCCAAACTCTGGAACGGGAAATCTAGACAAGCTGCCATCTCTGGGGCTGGGACTGATGTTTCTCTGTGTCAATCATTGATGGTAGAACCAGTTTTTACACAGTATTTACTCTGTCCCAAATACTTCGCAATGGTGACGAGTGAATGCCACGGAGACTAATGCACGTCAACGTCCAATAGTTTTTAAATGCCATAAAAAAAGAGTTGCTCTGAGTAAATATATACAGTAACATGATAAGGATTTGTTCCTTTTCATCCCCTTATCTGTTACCAGGTCACAGACGCAACAGTCTCCACCACTCCATCCCAAATAACATTCTATCATACTGTGTGCCTTTCTGTGAGTGTTGAGTCCACTGGAAGTTATTTGGGTCGGGGTCGGTACTGAGCTCAAACCCTGAAGACATCCGGACTCAAGACCGCTTTCGTAACCACTAGGCCAAAGCTGCCCCACAGCTACGGAGACAAAATATTTTATCGTTTAGTCTGAACCAGTGGTGGGATGTGCAATTCAATCATAGGCCTTCTAGCTGGCCCTGGGTAGGAGGCCACATGTACATGTCCCGTTATTGCGTTATTGGTAAGACTGAATTTGATGTCACAAAACTATGACGTTAAATTAATCAGTCTTTCATCAGCTCCACCAGCAATAACGATACAAGTACGTGTGGCCGTCTACGCAGAGCCAGCTAGAAGGCCTGAGGTCGCAATCTTGCGGAATGATTGGTCCGAGCGCTGTGAACTGTCCTCTGTATATTTCGTTTTCTGCTTTATTTTGTATCATCTAGGTACAATTTTCTCTGTGAGCTTTCCTGTGAGTGGTGAGTCCAATGCAAGTTATTTGGGTTGGGGTCGGTACTGAGCTCAAACCCTGAAGACATCTGGACTCAAGAATGCTGTCTTAACCACTAGTCCAAAACTGCCCCACAGTTATGGCTATAACATGTATTTTTCATCGTTTAGTCTGAACCAGCAGCAAGGCGTGCAATGCAACCGTAGGCCTCCAGTGACGTCAAATTAATCAGTCTTTCATCAGCTTACCGATCACGGGACACCTACGTGTGGCCTTCTACGCAGGGCCAGCTAGAAGGCCTGAGGTCTGTGAACTATCCTCTATCTATTTCATTATTTAGTTTCTTTCTTCATTTTTGTATCATTTAGATACAATTTTCAGTTGAATGACTCCTACTCTAGTAGGATGTTGGGTTTAATAAACAGCAGCTGTTGAAATTAGTTTAACAGAGAGAAGAAGAAAAGGTGATAAAGATCAACAATTATGTTGCATTTGGTTTTTTTTTTGGAAGTGTGACGTTAAAAAAAACTCCAATTCATAAAATGTTCGAGACAAATGTCTCAGAGAAACAGAGTATTTTCACCATGTGATGTGGACGCACCTTGTCCAGCTCTCAGGGAGTGGACAATGTGTCTCTGCACAGTCGATACAAAAATAAATAAGACTTCGGGCTACAGCTGGATAGTGATGCGGCCAAACCTTTGCTTTTAAATAGACTGTGGAGAATTTTTCTAAGGTCAGACCCCGAAAAAGAACAGGAGTGAATATTCACATTATTTCCGTGGCTGAGGAATAATCCCGAGGCCTGGTTAATGCCATCAAGATTGCCGTGGCCTTTCACTAACAAGTCAGAGCTGCTGTTAGGCGAAAGGTCTCTGTCTGTGTATTCTCAACTCTGTTCCAGTCCTAGCCAGACTTGGCCAAATCAACAAAAACTGATTAGGATTTTGGTCTTAAATCGAGGACCCCTGTAGTCTGGAAAGGGTAGTACAATGGAAAATGTTTACATTTTTGAGTTAGTCTTGGGTCCACAAGGCTTCAGGTTCCATTCCAGCAGCAGCCAGGTTGCCAATAGGGTTGAATATTTTTCCCGAAAATTACAAAAAAATAAATCCCGGGAAAAGACGAGCTATTTTCCGGGAATCACAGGATTTTTTTTTTTTTTTTATTACTTTACCCTGTGTGTAGGACTTATTTGAATATCATTTAAATATTCGTGCCAACCAGCATTGTACATGCAATTATGGCTATTTTAGTCTACAATTAGTGATGCAAAACAATAGGTTTCATCTCCATAGCATCGAGCCACTTGAGCTGTCGTGGGCGGCATCTGCTGCATTATATATTTTTATACAACTCCAATTTAATCGCAAAAGATGTCAAACTATTTCATGATCGTTTCTTAATACATTAGGCATCTATCCTAAAACTAAGTTTATGATTGTAGGACGAAGGGGCTGCAAAAACACTCGGACGCGCCCTCGCTAGCGCTCTTCTCGGGGAAGCGCCTGGGTAAAAGACCCTTCGTTATCCGCTTTACTGTATGAGAACAAATAGACGCACGTCACTCGTTTTTCACCCAATTTTTCCCGTGTCCCGTCTTCACATTTCCCTATTACCTGGAAATTATTCTGATCGCATTTCATGGGAATCCCGATCCCCGGGATTAAACCCTAGTTGCCACGCAGGCACTCTAAGTATAGAATTTTTAGAATTCTGTGTCTGAGGCCTAACCCCAGTTCAAGCGGGGACACCAAATTAACAGAGTTCTCACCTTTTGTGGAGAAACTGTTTCCACCTGCAGCAGGAACTGTAAATTAAGTGTTGTACTTCAAGTCTAACCAGCTGTGCTGTTTAACCAAAAATGGTTCTTTAAACTGCTTAAGTAAAAAAGAACTATGTTCCACTAAAAAATAACGGGGGCAGCACACTCCACTACTGCCACCCATATCACACTGCACCATACTGTCAGCCTTCCTGTGGGTGGTGACCCCACTGGAAGTTTTGTGGGTCGGGACGGTGCTATGGTCAGAGCACCTCAGTGGACTCGAACCTGGAGCCTTGTAGACCTAAGGCTGCTTCCTTAACCGCTTCGACGCCACTGCCACCCGTTCAAATGATCAACTGGCCAAAAAACTTTATTTTTTCACTATCTTCACAGTTGAGGTACTGATCTGTGATTCATCATATCCATTACTTCATCACAAGGAAAGCAAACTCCATGACTGGGACCCAAATCACACTGCACCATGTGATTACTGAGCCTTCCTGTGGGTTGCTAATTGGCCCGAATGGGATTGGGAAAAAAAAAAAAAAAAAAATCTGTATCTCTGAGGGTGGGAATTTTGCTATGCTCCGACAGCTGGAGCATAGCAGCTGTCGGAGCCAGTCCCCAGTCCACTTTCCCTACGCCCCCGCTGTCGCCCTGTACTGTGATTTGATTAGGAATCAAACTCACTCTATACTGTACGGTTCAGGAAAGTACTTCAACTTGCGCCCCCTGAAGTTGCCATTAAAAACCTATTTTCTTATTAAAATATTAGATAAGCAACAGTTTGATAACCACCCCTCTCCCCCCCGCCGCCTCCGTTTGATCTGCTCACTCTGCTCTAACTAATACATTACCGCACATCCTCGCCGTCTTGTATCTCTCTTTCTTATATTTCCTCCTTCCGTTTCTTTTGTAGCGGTGATTGTGATGAATTGAGTCATCTTAAGTGTTTCCCCTCTTTGTTCGTCCCAGGAGTATTTCAATCCCTCTTTATTTCCCCTCGTCTCTGCCTCTCCAGCTCCAGAGTCCCATCACTTCCCTGCTCTCATCTCCCCATCTTCCCCTTATTCCAGCCCGTCCCTCTTTTTCCCCCTCCACCCTTTTTACATTCGTCTTCCCTTCTGCCCCCCTTACATTTGCCCCCTTCCTTCCCTTTATTCGTAGCACAATAATTCTCACAGCTACATACCTCCACTGTGTGTGCACTAAATGGATTATTCCACAGAGAGAGAGAACGTGTTAATATTTGTTAAAGGAGTGAGATTGAATTCTGGCAGTCATTTATATGTGCAAAAATGTAATATATATATAAAATATATATAAAATGTAATATATATATATATACACACATATATACAGTACATACATATATAAATATATATACATAAACATATACATACATATATACATTGATACATATATGTACATATATAAAGACTATCTGTAGATCTATTTATATGTTTGTTTATCTCTCTCTCTCTCTCTCTATATATATATATATATTGTATATACATGTATATTTACAACACTGTGAACATCTGTTGCACTATTGTTAAAAAAGAGTGAGCTAGGATCTCTGTTAGCTATTGTACTTTACATCAGAAAATGTATGTAGATGTACAACCATAGTATATATAGTCTTTATATATATTCTCTCCATATACAGTAGAGATGTACTGTACATAGAGTAAATATACAGTATGTGTACCTGTTTGCGCATACATATTTTTACCATATATACCTATGTATATGTATAAATGTATGTCAAAAGTAAATGTGTATATTTATATAAATATTTATATATTTATATATGAATATGCGTAAACAATTTGCGTGGACAGTATATGAGTGTGTATACCTACATTGTGTACCATATATATTGTAAATAAATATTTACATATATATGTATATGTATATATATATATATATATATATACATATATATATATGTGTGTGTGTATAAAGAAGAAAGAGAGATGGAAAGTGGTGACCTAGTCCGTAGGGTTCCAGGTTTGAATCTGTGCTCATAGCTCTGTACTCATAGTGTATATTTATGAATATCTATGCATTAAATATTCTTTTATATATATATATATATATATATATATATATATATACTTCCTCCATCACAACTTTTTCTTGACCTCAACTATCAGATTTGTGGGGACTGGAGTAATCTAGGATGGAGCCCATTTTTAATCATCTTGATATATTTGATACAGTTTGACATCATTGACACTGTGACCCTGTGACCACTCCATTAAAAGTTGGCACCAACATGGAGTGAAGGTCAGATGATGGAACTGCGTCATACGTCCTGTGTTGGAGTCGTGTCTTTTCTGTGGGCTGTGGACATAATGTTTTTTTTTTTTATGTAAACCAACCATTTCTTGATTCACAGATTTCTTAGATTTGACATAAAGACCATTAATGATGGGTTTTTTCTTGTCACACACTTCACTATGAACTACACCCTCTGTGCTCGGAGGTGGATGCCTTTGATTTGCCAGTCAAGTTGGTGACTTTGGAACAAGCGCCACTGTATGGCAGAGGCAGCCAGCCGGAGGGCTGTCTGTGTTCACAGCCAGCGGCTCATTCAGTTTAACAGGCCGAGTGCGTCGCCACCGCCTCGTATCAGGATGGCACGTCAACTGCGCGGTTCCCCTTCTGAAGCCGCGGACGCAATCGCTGGCTCCCTGCTGCGTCCTCACTGTGCGGCCAACATACGTGCAGTCGCAAATCATCACAGACCTGCACCGTCGCAGCTTTCTGGGCCGGACGTGTTGGCGGATGACACTGTTTAACACGACCTCATCTGTTCTCTGCTCTGCCAGCGCTGCCGTGGGACACGGCCAGGTGCAGAAATAGAAAGTGCAGATAGAGAGCGAGGGATGGGTGTAAACAGGGACGAAATGGTACATTGCAGTAGCACATCAGGGCGGAGGGGAGGGAAAGGGTGAAGGCAGGATGGGGGAGGTGGGCAGGATTTCCAAAGCAATGGTGTGAATGAAAGCTGCCAGCAGGAGCAGCGGCTGTGTGAAAAAGAAGGGAACGATGCAGAAAGTGAGAAAAAAAAAGGGAGAAAGTCCCGACAAGGAGGATACATGACTCTGAGACCTGCCAGCGCCTGGGTGAGCGAGTGTTAGCAATTGTGACTCAGTGTTATTTACAAAAAGGTGGTGTTGGTTTCAGCACCAAGCACACGGATCATGAAAAGTGTCACAAATTAGCAACGAAGCACGGAGGTGATAGATGGAAAGAAAAGGAGTCGCTCAAGTGACAGATGACATCAATATTGCAGTGGAACCTTTTGTTCAGTCAGTTTGCGCTGATTTATTTGAAGTTGTCTCGCAACATTAAAATGCGATGTAAAGCAGTAATGTAGGAATGAAAAAAACTGATGGATAAAGATCCGATCTCCACTTCAGTATCTGAGCCGGAGCTAAAAGAATGAAAAGAGAGATTCTTTAGATGTTAGCAGAGTCGACTTGGAGCGAATCACCAGCTACCTTTGTAACCATGGACACAACAACGGTATTTTTAGACGTAATTTGAAGATTGCAGGACAACGTGCGATCGTGAAGTTTTATTCCAGCAAAAGCGAGGATGTGACAGCGCCGTTAACACATTCTAACCTTTCTTCTGGATGCCTCTTTAAAAAAATTGCTACAAAAAAAAATCCTTTCGTTCGCAACCTCAAATTTTCAGCCATAGCTTTAACCGTCCAGTCCATTAATCTCCTCCTTCTCCTTCCTTTCTCCTGTGTTGAGTCTTAAATTTTACCTCAATTCTATTCAGACTTAGCTTTTTTGGTTTTTTTTATCCTTTCCATCCCGGATTTCGATCCAGTTCACTTCGAGTTGAACCTCCTGCTCCTCCTCATCATATCGTACCATCAGAGCCTTATTGTCTCTGACCTGTTGGGACGCCAAAGCCCCCTGTCCTCAATCCGAGGTCAGCAGTTCGGAGGCTGTTAGTGGTCCCAAGGACTTACTTTAGATTAAAAAAAAACCAGAAGGGTCTTCTGTTCTCGAGCTATCACAGCAAGGCTGTAGAGTCACTGCACTCCTCATTGTCCCCAAGTCTGTTTCATGTCTTTGATGGCTTTCAACTGGATAAATGATTTACATACGATGGTCTCTTTGCATCGTCCCTTCTCCCAGCCTTTCATGTGTGTGACTTTTTGTATATTTTAAAGTTCAACTCTACAGCTTTAACTTCTGTGGCATAAAGTAAACTTTTCTTACTCTTATTTCAGAAGATTTGTCTACCTTTTTTGTAAGCTTTACTTCAGTTTTTAAAGGGTGATCCCTTTGGCCCTTTGGACCTCATAAGGTGACGCCTCCCTCCCACCTGTGAATGGATAGATGGATGGGCAGATAGATGGGCCAAATCTGGTCCCCGGGCCTTAGTTTGCCGATGCCTGGGTTAAGTGCAGAGTTGACATTTTGTGGTGTCCATCAAAATGTGACAATGACAAGGAGTTTGCTTTTCTTCCAGGATAGATTGATTAATGGACAGTTGGGATAGATCAATAGATAGATGGATGGAAAGAGGGATAGATAGGTAGGTAGATAGGTAGATAAGTAGGTAGGTAGGTAGGTAGGTAGATATCCTCCTTAAATAGATAAGTAGGCAGGTAGGTAAGTAGGTAGGTAGTTAGGTAGGTAGGTAAGAGGGTGGATGGGTGGATGGGTGGGTGTTTGATGGATGGATGGATGGAAAGGTAGGTAGGTAGGTTGGATGAATAGATAGGTAGATAGGTAGGTAGATAGATAGATAGATAGATAGATAGATAGATAGATAGATGGATAGATAGGTAGGTAGGAGGGTGGGTGGGTGCAATCGGTGGGTGTTTGATGGATGGATGGATGAATAGGTAGGTAGGTGGAAAGGTAGGTAGGTAGGTTGGATGAATAGATAGATTGAACTTTATTAATAAAACTTTATTAACTTTATTAATTAATCCCTGGGAGGGAAATGATCCTTTTTTTGGAAATTATGGAAAAAAATGACTCTCTTTTGTTATCATTTTTTTTGTAGACCTTCATTTTTTTCTCATCAGTTTTTCGTGGTCAAACTAAGTCGTTCTCTGAACCTTGGACTCCTTAGAGATTCCACTTTGACATCATCTTTCAATCTGTCCTACAATATTAAAGCCCTAGACGGAACACACACATACCACATCCTAAAGTTGAGCCTGTCTGTCACAGTGACAACAGTCAGTCAGCGCCGTCATCCCACGCTGTACTGTACATGTTTTCCTAATATCTTTTTACGTTGAATCAAGGTCTCCCCACTGGGCTGTTTTCACTTGACTCCATCACCAAATAACCCGATGAAAACGTTACCTCGAAAAATACGTTGTTTATTTCCAAGCAGACTTGGTGTCGCACAAGTTGTTAAATTATAAATATAACCTTCAAAGTTTTGAAGGCACATTCAGAGACGTAAACCGCTTGGCATTTGCTGGATTTCTTTTCGTTTGTTTCTTTAAAGAACATTTCAAAGGTAGTGCCCCGGTGTTGTCGGTTTACTGGTGCTGAGAAAATAAAAGCCATAGTTTAACAAGATCTTTTCACTCTGCTGGATAGCACATTTGATCGAGGTTGGCGGCGCCTTCCCAGAGCCTACGATGTGAAACGGTTGAAATGTAAATATGTCAGATTCTTCCCTGAAAACAAAACAATTGTGTTTTCTGAGGCCTGAGGATCTGAGGTGATGTGATTTTTTTTTTTTTTTTTTACGAGTCTTTTGAAGGATGTTGTGGAAACGAGCCAACGTGCATCTTCAATTACTAAACGTGGTTACGTTGAAGGGAATGAAAACGTCTCCCAACTTTAGCGAAAACCACAGGCAGAAAGACATTTTTTTTACAGTCAAATATGCTGTAAAAAAGACAGTTGAGGTTTTTTCCCCTCTCTATTTGTGTCATGTTATGGGAATAAAGATATGATGAGATGTTGCTGATCCCAATGATTCTGAGTGAAGGTAAAGATTATGGAGCCTCGTGATAAATTTCCCGACTATTTCATCAGCCCAGAAACTGTCAGGAAAAAAAAAGAAATCTTTTCTTACCCCAAAACAAAATGTCTGCAGAACGTTTGGCATTTCCTCCACAGTGTCGTTGATCCTCATTCATCAGCGTCGTACAACTGACACTGATCATTTCACAGCTGAAATAAAGAACCCTCTCGAAGGCGAGTTTAGAAAAGCTTCATCTGTGACTGAGATGTCGGAATTGTCTTTGCGATTTTTCATAATTTGAATTGTTGCAAACACTGTTATGGGAAGAAAAGATTGAAATGAGAAGGAAACTGTAGAGACAGACCCTGTCAGGCTAAACCCAGGGAAAAAAAAAAAAAAAAAGGAAGCTGAACGCCAAGAAAGTCTACGGGATGTTAAAGCTCAAGAGGTTTCCCTTCTCTGCAGTGAATGAAACCAGTTGGTATTTATGTGTTTTGTTCTGGTTTATGTCTCGTTGTTCATGTGCCAAGACTGTTGGCAGCGCGAAAAAAGGAGCTGTGGCGCCTGCGAAAGTACTGACGTCGTCGAAATGAAACGGAGAAATTTCCTTTGCATTTTCATCTTGGCCCGCGATCTTCCAGAATAAATTGTTTAGTAGGAAGAGACACAATTGAAGCCACGAGGGGTTGGTTTTTCGTTTTACCACCAGGTATCCACGCCGCGGCTCCGTTCAATATTTTATACAACAACAATTGCTCTCTGACCTGGAATAATGGGTTTAGCTGTAGGAGGGTGTGACCCTGATTCTACCACATAACCAATGTTACCAGAAATAATACAATAATACCATTTCAAAAATCTTTTTTTTTTTTTTTTCAGCAGCAACAGTTTGTACTGTGTATTAACCTAAAGATGGAAAGATTCTATACTGGATTTGACTTCTGTAGCTTTTTCTCCAAACCTTCCTGTCTGTGTTGTCCCTCTAATCACCTCATTCCTGATCCTGTCCATCCACGTCTCTCCTAAAGAGAACCTCGACATCTTTAACTCCTCCACCTCCTGCTCTGTCTCCTGTCTTCTACCTATCTCTAGTGTAATGGTTCATCTTCTTTGCCTTTTCCCTTTTTGAGGTTTTGTCAACGTTTTCCTTCTTCCCCTGTCCTCTGTATCTTCTACTCTAACTCCAACTACCTCCATGTCCTCCCTCACTGCATCCATCAATCTCCTCTTTGTCTCCAACCTGGTAGCTCCATCTCTAGGATCATTCTTCTACCAATCCACTGTCCCTCCTCTGAACATGTCCAAACCATATCATTCTGTCTTCTCTAGCTTTTCTTCCAAACCTTACAGTCTGTATTATTGAACCCATCTCTAAAGTGAACAGTGTGCAGCTTTGTTTGCCAAGTGTGTGGGGCTGGTGCCATGCTCAGTGGTATCTTGGCAGCTGATGGACTCAAAATCCTCTGGACCAAAGACCTTTTCCTCAAGCTCCAAGCCACAACTGACCTTAAGGCACATTTGGGGATGAAGTGACATGAAATAGTGAGATAAGTCAAACTTTATTGAACTCAGTCAGAATAATTCTTAACACTGTTAAGTTGTAATTCGATCTTCCACATAACCATCATATTCCTCATCTTCTGTTTCATAAGCGTGTCTCTTAATATGATTGATGGCATTTGGAGGTGGAGAATTACTCCATGCAAGTGATTCTCTTTAGGAGAGACAAGGATGGACAGGATCAGGAATGAGGTGATTAGAGGGACAACACAGACATGAAGGTTTGGAGAAAAAGCTAGAGAAGCCAGATTGAGACATGTTTGGACATGTTCAGAGGAGGGACAGTGGATACATTGGTAGAAGAATGATCCTA
>JAFBJS010016308.1:0-11142 GCA_016785265.1 Paraplagusia blochii | reverse complement strand
GTGACCAGTAGTATCATTTTCCTTTGAGTAAAAAGCAAAGATTAAAAAAAGTTAATAATCATATGACAAAGCGTAATAATAAATCTTGGTAGAGAGGGGCGAAGGGTCAATACTCACATCATATTTGTCGTATGTTATACAACTATTTTGGCACTTATTTGAATAGTATACCAAGGTGCCGTTTTTTTCTGTGAGGCTTCCACTATCAGCAATGGGTGACAAAGGCTGTAACATTGATGTTTGTTGACATTTAAAAGAAAATGAATACAAATCCTTAAAGCTAAGGAAATTCTATGAACATATCTTTTTAGATTTCAGTTAGATTTACCTTATTACAATCAAATGCCTTAAATTGTGCGATATTGGTGACATTGAGTGGGTACTCGCAATATAGCGTATTGTCTTGTGTCATACAGATTTTGCTGCAGGACAGATGGATGGTCTTGCAATTCGAAAACGTGTAATCTGTAAGAAAGTTATACGTTGATTACGTTATACGTTGATTTATTCTATTAGATGTAATTGACAGGGACAATGCACGCAGAACATAAATCAAAGAAAAGAAGCGTTGTACCAAACCGAATCTCTTTAAACCAATTTAATGTAATTTCAATTTCTATCTGACACAGATTAAATTCTGACAATGCTATGGTGTTATGTTGGCAAATTAAATTTTTCTTTTGTTTGTTTTATTGTGTGTGTTCTTATTAAGCTTAAATCACTGCCATTTTTACTAGGTCTAAATAACTTTGACACTTAAGACAAACCCAAATGTTAAACACCTCCAAAGCTATTGTTTGTAAACCACCATTTCAGGCATTATCTCCCCATTTGTACTCGATTATATTTGATTTATCAATAACTTACCAACACTAAAATGCCGCCGATGATCCTCAGCATGACCATTATTCTTTGTGTGAAAAGCAAAGATAAGATTAAAAAAAGTTAATAATCATATGCCAAGGTATAATAACAACAAAATCTTGTTAGGGAGGGTCAGGGGGTCAATACTCACATTTATGCGTAATGTTGTCCAAATATTTTCACATTCATTTGCACGGTATACCAATGTGCCATTTTTTTCTATAAGGTTACTATTATTGCCAATAGATGACGAAAGCTGTAACATTGATGTTTGTTGACATTAAGAAGAAAATGAATACAAATCTTTAAAGCTACTGTAATTCTATGAAAATATCTTAGGATTTTAGTTAGATTTACCTCATTAGAATAATACGCCTCAAATAATGTGATGTTGGTGAAATTGAGTGGGTAGTCCCAATAATTACTATCGTCTTGTTTCACATACATTTCGTCGCAGGCCAGTTCTATGGTCTTGTCGGTCACAAATATGGCATCTGTAGGAAAGTAAATTGTTAATGTAAATTGTTTGAAACAGTGAATGATCACCAAAATATTTCAGAACACTTCAATCAGCCTTTCCCATCAGGGACCTACAGAAATACTCTTCCTCATTCATGCCCATTTCCCTTCCCAGTTCCCTTATCTTATCATAGACGCAGGAAACAGGGATGGGATTTTTGAGCTTGAATTTGTGTTTTTCAACAAACAAACTGCAGACAGGGCAGTGGGAGAGCAGAGCAGCATTCAATGGGATATTAGTTAAAGTAACTGTTAGTAAACCTATTGGCGACATGTTGCAGGCAATAGGAAGGAGGAGGTTAAAGGAGGGGCATCTTATTCTAACAAACTGCAGACAGAGCAGTGACCTGCAGCAACAAAGTTGAGAATTAAGAATTTGACTCTGAGGAGGAGAGTGTCCCCTGAATGTTCTTACTTGACTGAACTATGGAAGGGTTTAAAGATCAGTCTCTTTGCTTAAATGGCTGTTAACGGATATTCATTCATTCATTCTTCTTCTGCTTGTCCGTTGCCGGGTCGCAGGAGCAGCTGGTGCCACCCAAATCACACTGCACCATATTATGAGCCTTCTTGTGGGTGGTGAGCCCACAAGAAGTTATGTGGGTTGGGACGGTGCTATGCTCGGAGCACCTCAGTGGCAACCTGGCAGCTGGTGGATTCGAACCTGAACCCATTCGGACCCAAGTCTGCTTCCTTAACCACTAGGCTGCCACTGCCACCACTGTTAACGGATATACGTTGATTTATTCTATTAGATGAAATTGACAGGAACAAAAACAAAGAAAAGAAGCATTGTACCAAACGGAATTTCTTAAAACCAATTTAATGTAATTTCAATTTCTATCTGGCACCGCTGCCTTGATCTCTCGAACTCTTGAAGTGGAGACTGAAATACATGGTTTGGAAATAAGACCGGATTCGCAAATATCATCAGAATATTTGAGTGTTGAGGAAGGACAAATAACCTGAACGACCAGATCAGATTGATGAATCCCATCTGTGTTTTTCTCATGACCAGATTTCACTGTAGTAACACAATCCCAGTACTAAACCAGCTCTTAGACAAATGTCAAACTCAGGTTAATAAAAAAAATAGTTTGAGGGTATTATAAGTATAAATAAATATATAAATACCAGCCAGTGTGGAAGTTACCAAAGCCTGCTAAAAAAAACATTCCAATGGTCCACATTCCCAAGCCAGAGCCCACTCAACCACTACGCGTGCCCGACTATCACCCGCATTGTGCCTTACCTACAATCGCCACCACCACCGCCCAAAACCCTATGGTTTTGTCATGGTTGCGTCAAAACTCATTTTGGCGGCTAAAGTCGGTTAAGCTAAAGCAAAGCAGCGCCTTCCCATATTCCCATCAACGTTGTTAAGAAGTCGTGAAGAAGAAAAGTGCGTCGCAAGAACTTGAAACAACAAAGAAATAACCGTCTCACCTGCGTTTCCAGCATTCAATGGGATAATAATTAAAGTAATTGTTAGTGAACCTATTGGCAACATGTTGACACTAGTCAAGCTCCGAAAGAACTGAAGAAGAGGAGGAGAAATTGCAGGCAATAGGAAGAAGGAGGTTAAAGGAGGGGCATCTTATTCTAATACCTTCCATTTCCTCATAACACATTAAATTACAAATGAGACTTGTTCTCAGAATGATGGAATCACAAATACTTTAAGCCAGTTCCGTGACATTGCAGAGAGCACATTTGTCCGAGGTAAGGCCCGCAGGCCAAATGTGGTTTATTTTTAGAACACAATTATTAAAATTGTTTCTAGAACTCTACCAATCCCTCTAGACTCTTTCTAATCCCTCAGCGGTAAATCGGCGGTAGTTGGAATCGAACCGGAGGCCTTGTGGATCCAAGTCCGCTTCCTTAACCACTAGGCCACCAACTACCAGAAGAGCCAGATGGAATCTTGCTCCATGGAGGAAGATCATCGGTTGGCCTCGAAGAAATTATGGCAAACCAACTGGCACCTCAGAAGGGAGAAACAAATCCCCGTCTACACTGTTTACAGTGGGGATGGGGAGCTGTTGTCCTCTAAAGGGAATGTTGTCGAACGGAGGTAAGGAATACTTTGAGGATTTTCAAAATCCCACTGACACATCTTCTTCAGAGGAAGGAGAGACAGGGTGCTCAGTGGACGATCCACTCATCTCCTATGCTGAAGTCACTGAGGCAGTTAAGAAGCTGCTTGGTGGCAAGGCGAAGGGGTGGATGAAATCCGTCCAGAGTACCTGAAGTCTCTAGATGTTGTGGGACTGTCGTGGTTGACACGTCTCTGCAACATCGCTTGGCATTGGGGGGTCGGTACTTCTGGAGTGGCAAAGTGGGGTGGTTGTCCCTTTTTTTTAAAAAAGGGGACCGGCGGGTGTGCTCCGACTACTCGGGGATCACACTCCTCAGCCTCCAGGGGAGGCTGGAACAGAGAATTCGACCCAAAATCGAACCTCGGATTCAAGAGGAACACAGCGGTTTCCGTCCTGGTCATGGAACACTGGACCAGCTCTACACCCTCCACAAAAAGTTCCTCTCACTTGACTTGAGTCCTTGACATCGTAAGTGACCGTGTGTGAACAGAGGCGCATTTGACATATTTCATACACTGGTGGAGATTTTGGAAGAGACTGAGCCAGGGCCTGTCAATGCTGTCAAAAGAGCTTGAGTGCTTCTTCCCAACCTCAAAAGATACACGTACTGGTAGGGAATGGATCCGCGACCCATTTGTCAACAAACCAGGTGAATCAAGCATGTCAGTGTGTGAAGAAGATCAACTGCTGGAGATCACAAATGACGGGGCCGTAAACATCTGCTCGAGATATCAACTCTGCCGTTTTTTCTGGATTCAAGTCATGGCAGAGTACCCTGAGCACTGAAAACCCTGTTGCCATTTCTGACATTATATCTGTGTGAAGCAGTGTTTTCTGCAGTGAGGACAAACAAAACAAAGTTAGGGAACAGACTGGCCCTAAGTAGCAAACTTCGGGTTTCATTGTCTCCCATAACCCCAAGGTGGGACCGCCTCGTTACAGCAGAACAAGCTCAGGGCTCCCATTGATTCAGTGTTGCTGAGTCGTGAGTATTTTCATACACTTTGTTTTTGTGTTGTGTCTTATTTTGAATGTATGTTTAAATGTTACCATAGCGACCAGGGTGTGTTGAATTGTGTTGGGGCTGAAAAAAATGTTCCTCGTGTCATGTTCTGTTGGTGCGACATCGCTAATAAAGTTGCACATGATTACACAATGGACTTACAGTCATTTCCATCATTACAGAGAAAATACAACAGTTTTTAAAGCTGATCTTATTATGTTATTCTGTTTTTATCTGCTACATCGGGGTGTGAAAATATTGTCATACATTAAACCGGTCCACGGTACAGAAAAGGTTGGGGACAACTGCTCTATGGCATATGTGTCCTTTCAATGGCCTTTCAATGACATGAGCTCAGTCTCCAGACAACGGACTGGTCAACCATCTGTGAATTTAAATAATAGTTTTTTTTATAGTAATAATGTATTTCCCGGCTAATGACAATGTACTCATGGGGAGTGTCTTAACTAACTACACGACACGACATACCATACAACCAAGCTAGAGCACGCTCACATTCCATGGCATTATATTTAATTCACTGTAACGAGTGAGAGGCATTACGGAAATCACGTAACGACAAATTACGTCATAAATAACGGCGAAAAACAACAACCAGTGTTTGTATGTGAGTGTGCCCTTGTATTCAGTTGTCTGTGTGAGAACTGTTTAATGTTCAATCGTGTGTATAAAACAAACAAAGGTCTTACCTGCATGGTCTGAACTTAATATCATCATCACGACAATTTCTACGGAGATTTTTATGGCCATGGTGAAATAATGGAGTCAGAACAGTCTCAAAGTAAATAAATACAAGAATTCCTATCCAGATCCACTTCACATCAGTTTTTGGTGGTTGGTGAAGGGAACTAGTTATACTCCTCTAGACCACGCCCTTCACCACTGGGCAAAGGTGAGAAGAGTTGTTTGGTCACACAGCCTTTGGTTTTTAGACAGAAACTGCTGATAGTGGGCAGTTTTCTTGTCAGAACAGCCACCTTTAGCGTGGTAAAGCCACACCTCTCTTGTGCTCTACAAAATAGTGCCTCACCTGGAGAAAATTATCACTACAAGCACCAGCCCAGTCAGTTCATGCACCTTACGTAGCCGCTCCTGTAGTTTGTGCAAGTAGTCTAAATCCACCCAGGTTGGAATTTCTGTCTCTGGGGGACTCCCAAAGACCAAATAACAGGAGTGCAGAGTTCACGACCAAACACGAGGGCGGAGGGGATGCATTTGCGATGGAGGCAAAGTCCTTGACAAACCAGTGGCCACACCCAGGAAACTCAGTGATGTTGGTAGCAACTGTGATATGGTGGGTATGTGCTGCCGTACCATGTCGCGCGCGTGCGTATGTGTGCATGTGTGTGTGTGTGCGTGTGTGTGACTGTTTATTTCCCTATAAGGCAAGAAGACCCACCCAGGTCTCTTTCTAATTGGCTTAGCATAAAATGTTAACCTATATCAACCAATCATTGCTCCTTTTCAACAAAATGGTTCAGTTAGTGTGCACGGCCGTCTTTCACTCATGACTGTGAGAGTTACAACACACACACTGACAGGCAGCAGACAGACTCCGCTGCCACACAGTTCTCTCACCATGGCCGGGTGAAACGGTCCATTTGGACCACAGATAGTAACAAGTAACAAGCCCTTTTACACAAAAGTAACAACAACAACTTTGTTCTCACCTGATGGTGGACATTAAATTTACCCACAACCATTCCTGTAAAATCTGCGTAGTCTCGTCAAGGCCTCTGATCAGAGGTTTTTTTTTAATTAACAAAATAAGGACACAGACACATAGGCATGAAAAAATATATATTCTTCCCACACCCACAGTGATACATTTTTCAATCATACGATATAATGCCAACATGTTTGTTACAATGATAAAATCAAGAGAAAATCTGATGTAGTCTATAAAAAAAAAACTTGAGACAGGCTAATGATTATTCCGTCTTCATCTCAATTCTGGTTGATCTTTGGGCAATTGTCTTAATAGTGCCCCCCATGCGACATAAGGTCGCAACTACATCAGAAGTTGTCAAAAAAAATAGAAAAGCAAAGCAAAAATTAATGTTGATTTGATTACAATAAAGATTAGAGCGATAAACTGAATGAGGTCTAAGAGCAGGGTTAAAATCATTACATGTCATTGATTAAATGATTTAGGAACAAACAAAGTTACAGAAGTCATAGTAAATCAAACCAAGGCCTCTTCTTATCTTACAGACATTGTAAAATAATAAAGACATAATATGTAAAATGAATTAAGTAAAGAGAAAAATAATAATCATGTATAGGAATGTAATGATAGATAATGTGAAATGCTAGAAAGTGTTTGTTTGTTTAATAATATATGATGTTTAATAATATACGATTATTGTTTTCTTTCGTACTTGGTTAAAAAAGGTGATTAAAAAATTTCGTTTTGTGACCCAAAAAAGAGATTTTTTTTTTTGGTCATTTTAGTATTAAGACATTTGAACAAAAAATTTATAAAAATTACCTGGGAAACAAATTATAACAAAACATAAAAGGAGGCATAAGATTACCCCCCCAAGATTCCCCCCCCCCCCCCTTTGCTATTAAGTGCTGCTGTTAGTAATGTTATTTTATTATTAATAACAGTGGTTAATGGAAAGTATTCAGTCCACCTTAATTTTTTTACTTTCTGTCAAGTTGCAGCCATTTGCTAAAATCATTTAATTACATTTTTCTTTTATCTTTCTTTCAATGACGACCAGGTGTCCTGTCCCTGCAGCTGAACAACACCCAGATAGTGTTTGACGCTGTCCCCACCATGTTTCACTGTTGTGACCATGTCGGACCAGTGATGAACGCTACCTGGTTTTCACCACACCTACCACTTGGAATTTAGGCCAAGAAGTTCTATCTGGGTCTAATCAGACCAGGGAATCTTATTTTTACATGTTTTTTTCTGGCCAACTACATGCGGCCTTTCATAAATCTTGCACAAATCAGAATCTTCGTTAACCCCTGAGTTTTTCGAGATCTGCGGTCTTGGTTCACTTCTTACGTTTTCTCTGAAGCTTAACTACAGTGATCTCTTGGTTCCTCTTTATCTCTCCAACACTCCCTGATTGCTTAAGTTGGCCGGACTCCCAGCTCTAGGTAGGGTTCTGTTTAGGGATGGCCGATAATATCGTACCACCGATACTATCGGCCCGATATCAGCAACAATATTTATATTGGAGACTTTCGTTTTTTTACACGGATACTCAAAAGTCGATGATGCAATGCCGCGGTCTCCGCAAATACGTTGGACATCGTCCTGGATAACCAGCTGATCTTTCTCGTTTAAGATGCTAGTTTTACTAAATTTATGAAGTTTTGTTATGTATTTGTATTCAAAATAAGTGAAAATAAGAAATAAGTATATTTTGGCCATTTGCCAGTGAAACGCCATTTGGTGTCGTCTCGCATGTCATCAACGAGTCGTTTACATCGTGATGATGCTGAAATGTTTGTTCGCTCATTAAAGAGGGCTTATTTACACTTATACTGCAGCTGTTTGTATCTGTGCCCATTTATATTGCCTGTTGTTGTGTTTATAATGTTAATTAATGTTGTTGGAAAGTTTTTCTGCCCAACATTAGACATTTTCCTTGTTTTCTAACATTGACCAGATCTGTGCTTTGCTACAATTCCGTCTCTAAGCACTTAATGCAAACCTTTGACATCAGGATTTACCCTCACATTCACTGTGAGGGTCTTCTATAGACAGGTGTGTGGCTTTCCTAACTAAGTCCAATTGGTGTATTCAAACTCAGCTGGACTCTAACGAAGGTGTATAACAGGACAAGGTTGGCGGGGCGTATTAAAAAGCTCAAGGGGGCAGCATCTGGCCCCCGGGCCTTAGTTTGTCCATGCCTGGTGTAGAACCACCAAAAGGATGATCAGAAAAAAAAAAAAAAAGGTTCACTTAAATAGTTTAAGCAAGTGGCTGCAATATGACAACAAGTAAAGAATGTAAGTGGATCTGAAAGCTTTCCTCACCCTCTGTAGTCCATCATCGAGGGAATCTAAATATAAAGTGTCAATATAAGGTGTCCAAGAGTTGGCATCTCCACAATTTCCCCAACCGAGGAGGCCACAGGATAGAAGGCTACCGTCACTAATGCTTGCAGTTCGATTGTAATGCAGGAAAACAGGTGCTGGGCAGATTTCATGACTGCTCTGTTTAGTCTAAATCAATATATTTGACAACAGGTGGTATTAAAATTTGTGTTAAGAGTCAGATCAGGATCAGAAAGATTGCGTATTTGCGTGAACTAAGATAAATGATGAGTAAAGTATTGAATAAAGGCAAAAAAAAATCTTCTAAGCCTCTTCTTAGCTCAGCAGAGAAAAGGTAGAAGGGTTAATACCAATATAAATCAACAGTATAATATGGACAAGTTTGGCTGGCCGAATTAAAGATGTCAAACTGGCCGCATCCGGACCCCGGGCCTTAGTTTGCCCAGGGACTGGTCTAATGTGCATCAAGAGATTTGATCAGTTTTCACTGAAAAAAATCGACTTTTTCACACTGAACATCTACTGTAAATGGTGCAGGTGTAGTTATTCCATCTGACAGTATGTGAGATATTAAAAATAAATGTAACATTGCATAATGTTACATTATGATATCATATATAATTAATTATTATTATATCATAATAAGTGAAAATTATAAATAATACACATATAATATATACTCATTATTATTCATTTTACTGCTATAATAGTATGATCAGTGTTTCTTTATAATAACCAAGAATATGGAGACCTGACACAATGGCTAAACAAGCCAGTCTCCTGCAATTATAAGTGAAACACTGATTTTAGATATAAATATATAAATATATATATATATATAGTCATAAAGGTTTCTTTCTAGGTCCAGAATTAGAAACTCCACGTCTCGATCCTGTATGAAAAAAAAATATTCTTTCAGTCTTTTCCACAGCTTAAGTTCTGTTCCAAAAAATAATAAAGGCTTCAGGGAATATATTGGACACAGTAATATATCTTTTTTTTTATGTATGAATTTGAAGTACATAGAATTGGGTGTCAAACTCATTCACACCGAGGTGGCCAACGACAAAAGTGCAGTTTCCCTTAAAGGGCCAGTTGTAATTGAAGGACTTTGTGACTGTAAATACTGATGTTAATTTGATGTTTCCGTGTAATAACAAAATTTAAATTTATCAGAAAAAAACTGCAGCATTTTATTGTGAGGCCAATTCTAAAACTCCCAGAGGCCACACAAAATTACTTTTGTGGGCCAGATTTGGCCCCCGGGCCTTGAGTTTGGCACCTAATATTGAATATGCATGTATATATATATTTTTTTAAGTGTTTTACATCATATTAACACTAGAAAACCCGGGACTTTTCACACTGACTAAAACGACAGCTAAGGGTAATATTGACTGTTCGATTTTACACAAAAATCACCGGGGATACATTCTTTAATGAAATGTTATCAGATTAAGTTTGTTGTGATATCTTTACAAAAACGGAATATCAAAGAAATTTGTAATTTAACATCTTTATTATTCAGATTATTGAGAATCCACGACTCCTGCCTATTATTCATCGCCGCAATCATCAATAAAACAGCGAAAATCTAAAACTGGAATAAATACCAGAATCACACAAGAATTAAAACGGACTAAAACAGTGAAGCTATTTATTCTTATTGGCTTTTTATAGAGAAGAGCTTTGTTTTCGTCGCCAGGGCCAAATTGTTACAAAACGTAAACTTGTGCCATTTTTTTACGACATCCGCTGCCGCTTCGCTCGGGGTGTTGCACCGTTTTCCAAATGTAGTGTGTGCTGCGCCGTTTACATAACTCAATACGCGGGTCTACTAATTCCACACGGCATGCCATTTCCTGAAAGAGGACAAAAGGAGATGTGACTAATGCATCTTGTTCACCGGTTCTGTCAGTGTTCCAACAGTTTATTTTCGCTTCCTCTCAGCCATTTTGTTTACTTCAATTGTAGCCTACTGTCACCGGAGCTCAACCACCAAATGGCACTGGCTGCGTGGGTTCGCTACGCTTGCTGCACGATAAATATTTTGACGATATATTTTGCCTGTTGCCGGGCTGAATCAGTGGAATCAATTACATTGTCCTCGTATGAAGTCAACATTAAAAATTATTTTGGAAATAAAATGTACACGTTGAAATATCCATATCAAAGTCAGGAAGATACCGGGTTGACGTTGACTTTATATGACGAAATTATTGCTTATATGATTTCTGAAACAATGCATAAAGTGTTAATCCACAGAAAAAAAAAAAAGTGTGACTCAACATTAAGACATTTACTCACTGGTTAAACAGGGTTTCCCCCGTGACAGTCCGTAGAGATTCTTTCACTAGAAAAGACAACAAGGGGAAAAAAAAGTCATGAGCCATTAATGGTAAAACCATTACATATGAAATACATATATTAATTGTAAATATATTTACATATATTCATATGTATATAATTATACCTATATAAGTACATATACATGTATCATATACATATATACACAAATATATGTTTATGTTAATGTACTGATTAAAAGTACATTGCTCTAAAAGAATACACACCTCAACATTTTCCCGCTATCCAGTTCACTCTTAGCTTCAT
>JAFBJS010016291.1:0-22280 GCA_016785265.1 Paraplagusia blochii | reverse complement strand
GGGGGAAACAATGAACACAAAACCATGCAATGACTAAAAGCACTGTATTTGTCAGAACAATGTTATTGCTAGTGATGTAGGAACGGAAGTGATTTTTGTCACTGTCAATAAAANNNTAATTATGAGCCTTTTTTGTTGTTATTATATTTGTCCAGATTAATGTAGATTAAGTGGAAGCAGACTTTTAAATGGACAAGAAATTAAAGAAAGAGAGGTCTAATAATGTTTTCCATGACTGTATATATATATATATATAATTGTGACTGGAAGGGAAAAGCTGTTTTCATGTTGAAAAAAAAAAAATAAAAAAAAAAAATCCTATTCCTGAGTTCATTCATGGGCAACGACAATTGCTCCACCACTCACTCGGTCCTGACTACAAATAGGGCATTATGATAGGAACAGGGCCGTCACAGAGCATGTCAGGAACCCTCAACCCATAACAGTACCACGCTAACTCACTGCTGACCGATGTGGAAAATGTATAGTGTATACAATGTAGTTCTTTTATTCATGTGTCATTTACTAATGCAATGTGCAGTAATATGGGTGTCTGGTTCTGTGGGAGAATGCTTTGTGTCAGTGCGAGGTCAAACTTAACTGCAGTCAATGCAAAACACACATGGTCACTTGTTTTTTTTTCTTAACAGAAAGTTGGTGCAGAGGGATAAATGTTTCAGAATTAACCCTGATGTTGTCAGGTTGAAAATGTTGGAAACTTAAAAAAATATATCAATTGAACTAAATAGCAACTTAAATAACCTTCAGAAGGCTTTGTTAAACAGGCAACGCAGCAGAAAGTGAGCAGAGCTGTCAACCATCGTAGAATATATACTATAAATACCAGTGCTTCCCAATCTTTTTCTGTTACGCCCCCCCAGCAAGAAGAAAACAATTCGCATCCCCCCACCCCACCACCCACTGTCCGCCGCAACTATAAATAACAGCATTTGTCTATAAAATAGTTCTAGCTACACCTCTGTATAACATTGTATCCTTGTTAACATAAAGAAAACAAAAAGAAAGAGATATAGTTCAACTTACAAGGATGTGCAATTACACTTTATTGTAGTACGGCAGCAAAAAAAAACATGTTCTCCAGGGTCACACGCACCCCCCTCAGCATCGCACCATGCCCCCCCCAGGGGGGCCCGCCCCACACTTTGAAAATCCCTGGTATATACTATTTACATGTCTAGATATATGTGACTTTGAAGGAATAGGTTGATAGATATCATTTGTTAATTTATTTATGGAGAAAAAAAAGCGATTCAATCGGAAAAACATAGGAGTCAAACTGATTCCACAAAGGGCCGATGTGGCTGCAGGTTTTTTTTCCAACCTACCCAGAGCAATCTAGTTGACCAATCAGCTGTCTGGAGACTCAGATCAGCTGATTGACAATTGGATTCAGGTGTGCTGCTGGTTGGTTGGAACAAAAACGTGCAGTCACACCGGCCCTTTGTGGATCCAGATTGACACCACTGAACAAAAGAACGGAAATTAATATTTTAATGGAGGAGATTAGCTGATTGGCTGAAATTCCTTCAGTGAGAAGCTTCTTGTAGGCGTCTAACAGTCTCTGACACTGATTTGAGGAGCATGTCCCAGTCCTCAACGCAGATTTCCTCAGCTGAGAGATATTTCAGATGTTTCTTGCATGAACGGGTCGTTTCAAGTCACCCAGTATTTTCTCAATATGGATTAAGATCTGGGCTTTGGCGTGACCATTCCAGGAGTCTCCACTTCTTATCATCGAGTCAACCAGTCGGGTCATTGTCATTTTACAGGTTCAGCTCAGCTTTAAATGTAATTATTTTGCAGATGGTTTCACATTTTCGTCGCGCACCTGCTGACACAGAGATGAATTGATGGCAGTTTCTACAATGGCGAGCTGGCCCAGTCCCGCTGCAGCAAAATTCCTCTTTCCTTCTTTTCCTTTTTTATTGAAATGCTGTATTCAGTTTACAAAACTGGTCCCCAACCACCGCAGGCTGGCATTGGTCTGTGGGTCAGTTGGTACTGAGCCACAGAGAGATGATACATAACTTATAATATTTACATTTCATTTGGTATTTGACGCTGAACTATCTTTATTGAATCCTCTCGGCCGAATGTGTTGCACCGCTAACACTATCTATTGTCTATCTGTTGTTCAGCGTTTTCATGATAAATCTGTCTGCGATTGTGGGATTTTAAAAATATTTGCATATGTATGTGGGGGGCGTGGTTTAGATGCTCACCAGGTGTGCTCAATTCAACGTTAATTGAATCTAACCAATAAAAAGCCTTAGATTTTCTCACAAGTAAATCTTCTCTTAGATTTAATTCTCACGATTAAATCTAAGACTTTGAGCATGAGGCCCCAAGGATTTGGTATTTAAAGTAGGGATGTCCGATATATCGGTCCACCGACATATATTGGGCCGATATCAGCATAATTTTTAATATCGGAACATATCGGTATCGGTTTTTCCACTGATATTTAAAATCTGATGCTGCAAAGCTGCTGTCTTGACAAGCACGCTGGACTTCCTCGTGGGGAACTGAGTCAGTACTACTGACACTTTGACCGTACAACAATCATTGATGCTACAGTAAATGTCTGTGGTCTGGAGTTTTTTTTGTGGATAGAAAACTAATTCTTAATGACTACAAGGAGCTGGTCATGTGAGAGTGTGTGTGTGTGTGGGGGGGTTAACACTTTATCACGAGGTGTTTTTATGCAGCGAAGTAAAGAAAACAACAATGTAGTCAGTGAAACGACAACACGGCAGCTGCAGCAGAAGCTGTCTCTTTTTCTGTCTCTCTATGTCTCTGTCTCAAAGACTCGGAGTTAAATACAGTAAAGAACAGAGAAGAGCAAAAAAATCAGACAAACTTCACAGAGTTCATCGTCCTGGAGAACCAGCCGTTCTCTCCTTTTCAAGACGCTGTTTTTACTAAACGTTGAGTTTCGGAACTGAGCATAACCAATGTGATGACTACAGTAATTTTCGGACTATAACCAGCACCTGACTATAAGCGCATCCAATTAATTTTTTTAAGGACAAATATTTTTTACATACATAACCTGACTATAAGCCGCATGTGCCGCATTCTTTTTGCATTTTTCATAATGAGAGTCAGTTAATGCTAATTGTATTCATGTATAAAGCTGGTTCAGTACGTTACACTTCTTCTTCTATGGTTTTTATTGGTGGTTGTGACTTGCGTCTTCCTCCACACCACCTGTCTCACTCTTACCTTCTCTGCTTGAGCGCCCCTGGTGGCCGTTATAAAAATGCATACCTTAGCCGCATCTCTGCATAAGCCGCAGGGTTGAAATTGCGTGACAAAATGTGCAGCTTATAGTCCGGAAATTACGGTAATCATATTCATATTAGAAATAAGTATTTCTAAGTATTGCCAGTGAAACGACGTTCGGTGTCGTCTCTCATGTCATCAAAGAGAAGAGTCGTTTACATTGTAACGATGCTGAAATGTTATTTTTTTTTTTCTCATTAAAGAGGGATATTTATTCTTACACTGCAGCTGTTGCCATCTGTGCCCATTTATATTGACTATTGTTGTGTAATGTTAATCAATGTTTTTGGAAAGTTCTTCTGTCCAACACTAGACATTTCTTTTTTACATCCAATGCTGCTCAAAGAATCATAGGACTGTTTCAGATAAAATGGTAAAAAACAAAAACAAAATAAATATAACTTATATTGAAGTCGTGTATTTATGTTGTACACAGTTATTTATAGAATGCCTTCAGTCTGGTATCACAATAATTCAGGGTAAATTTCCTGCATATCGGTTCGGTTCATATCAGTATTGGTTCATATCGGTATCGTGAATGAAGTGTTTGGGCAGTATAAATGTATATCGGACAGTAAATGTTATATCGGACATCCCTAATTAAAAAACAAACACCATGTTACTTGGACTTTTAATTCAAGTTGTGTACATGGTAGATGAACATTAAATATTCAAAAAACGTTAAGTTTTATGCTCATATTTAGGGGTATTTATCCATCACACTTATCCCCTTATCCCCAAGACCAGTCAGTGAAAGAATTGACATCAGGAAATTTATTCTAGAAATTATTGTCTTTTTTTCGTTCTCTCTGGCAAAATTCACTCTGACGTTAGAGTTTTCCTTAGCAGGGCTTTCCTTCTTGCTCACTTGACTTTCACATCAAGAGTCGTGAGAACCTGCTGCAGACTGTAGGTCTTGTGACAACATTTAAGGATGTTCCAGACTTGATGTCTGCTCTGGTCATGAACTTGCTTGGGCGGCTGGACCTGGTCATGGTGGCAGATGTTTTAAAGGTTCTCCACTTGTAAACAGTTTCTTGTATGGTGAAATGGGTTATGTTTAATTATTCTGAAATCTTCTAAAGTCCCTTACTTAAGTCATAAGCAGCCGCAGTCCACTTTGATGTGGCCTTTGGACAATTCCTTCAATGTCAACCAAGTTTCAGTAAATGTCTAAGGTTGAAATGCTAGGTAGAGATTGTTCTAATTACCTGTACAGGTGATTCACCTGTGTGTGAAATGTCAGGGTCTTGTAATTTTTTTACAACTATACAAGGAAGGATCAATGATAGCTAGTTCTAAATTGTTAGAAATGATTAATTAATTTATTTTTTATATATATTGAGTCCTACACACAGAAACAAATATCAATTCTTGCTGAGTAGAGCTGACTTTTCAGGTGACGTGGGTTAATGAGTCGCCTATTTTTTATTTTTTTTTTTAGCCCTAAAAGCTACTGCTGATGCTCAATAAAACTGAATGAAAATTATAAAAACTTCTAGCTGCCATAATGTGCTGATAGATGTGAAAATACTGTGTGAACTTGAGCAAACCGTGGAAGTCTGCTGATTCATCAACTTACGTCTTTTTCACCCCACTATTAGTTTAAGAGGCATTGATTTCATGCAGCTCCGTAATAAATCTGATATTCTTATTGACTGTGTCATTTTGTGAAATGAGTTTTAATTTGAACCCCTCACTGGAAATCTCAGTTTCTGCTGTAATAGTGAAAAAAATATTTTCATTTTTCTTAAAATAGTGGTTTGCCACTGTTGTGTGAAAAGTGCGAAAAACACGGCCCTAAGATGTGCGACAAGTGCATTATGAAAGAGGAAATACTAAGAGGAGTAATATCCTCGCTGCAGGCTGATGTCCTCTCAGGGTCTACAGTAAATCCTCCCACTCTACCTGAGCCTCCAGAGTGGCGTAAAATGTACTGCCACGCATGTAAATCCTGACACTTGTTCCCACTGGCACCTCCTCCTGTGTCCACGTGTCTTGTTCTTCACGTCGCCGCAGTGGCTCTTGGTGTGACGGCCTCAGCTGTGAAGGACCAGAGTGGTTGTGACAGGCTAGCATAGCAGCCGTTCCCCGCTGTCTAGGAGGATTAACTCTTCAGGGTGACTGGGAGCGCCTGCCGGTACCTTTCCCGGGCTTCTCTAGGTCGTCAAGGCAAATGATCAGACTTTCCACCAATAGAAATGAACACGTGGAATTATGCATTGTCGCTAAATACTGTTACATCCAGTCCTATTAGAGCAAGGGGTGTCAAACATACGGCCCGCCTTCCCAAACCAAACCTGATGGGGAGGTTCAATCGAGCCCACTTGATGAATTTTGAATGTGGAAAAAGTCAGAAATATTTTATGTTGGATATGTATTGTCACATTATATTTAATGAAATATGAATATTCTATAATGTCCTTGTACTTATTCACAGAAGAACAAGGCAGGAAAATACTTGGACTTATGGACTTGTGACTTGGGTCCGGCGGGTTTCAGGTTCTAATCCTCCAACCCTGTGCCCACTCACTGCTCCCCTTGGGCTTAAAGCTGCCCATGGTTTTCTTGGGGCAATAATGGCCCAGTAGTTAAGGAACCAGACTTGAGTCCTGAGGGTTTCAGGTTCAAGACCACAAGCTGCGACTTTGGTGATGGGTTAAATGCCACCATCAACGTGAAATCTAATTTTGTTGTGTGCACTTGTGTGAATCATTACGTCACATTCATTCATTCATCTTCTTCTGCTTGTCCGTTGCCGGGTCGCAGGGGTGGCGCCAGGGGCAGTTGACGCCACCCAAATCACATTGCACCATATTGTGAGCCTTCCTGTGGGTGGTGAGCCCACAAGAAGGGATGTGGGTTGGGAGGGTGCTATGCTCAGAGCACCTCAGTGGCAACCTAGCAGCTGGTGGATTCGAACCGGGGACCTTGCGGACCTGAGTCCGCTTCCTTAACCACTAGGCCACCACCACGTCACAATGACACGCAAAATAAGTTTGACATCCCTGCATTATAAAGTAACCATGGGTTTTCCATTGTTTTTGGCTTGTGACCCCATTCCTAAAGTCATACAAATATTAAATATATATGCATTTTTTTTCATCATTTTATTGTCTTTTTGTTCAGTTTTGCAAATATAGAGAAAACATATTAATGCATAAAGTGACATTTTGGTTTTCCTGATCGCTTAAGCAGTTTGACAGGCGTATCTATAAAGGTTAAGATTGAATAGTGACATGTTTTTTTTCAATTATTAAAACAAGGAAAATAGAAATAAATTGGCCCATTTGAATTCCAGGTTAAGACACGTGAAGAAATGAAAAATACCAACGCAGCACCGCAGTGTGGGGAGACAGTGTATTAAATCCTACTTGTTTTAACTGAAACTAACCACGGCAGAAATGTGAGACATTGGTTTAATCACTGTATACAAATAAGACTATTTTCAGTAAGACGATCAGCCCTCGCTCTTCTCTTCTCCTCCCTGCACTTTACTGTACATTTACTCTGTTTAATGGCACCAAACAGCTGTGTAAGTACACGCATTATACAGGCAAGTGATTTCACTTCTGTCTGCTTGTGTTCTCCCTGCACAAGCCTCCAGGCGGAATGGACCACTTTACTTCTGACAGCAACTTAATCAGCGCATCGTATTCATAGTGGTGCTTTAACTGCAAGAGGCTCAGCCAGAAATGATACACTGTTGGAATGAAACACTTTTCCTGCTTTTGGCCCATCCTGTTGGATTTGTACGGTACGTGTGCAACACTGTGGTCTGTTCTGTCACACAAGATTGTGTGTTTGTGTTTTAGCTTCTTATTGGTTATTAACATTTCTGTAGATGCAAAGCAACAAGGCTGATGGCTACAGTCAGAGCTTGGAACCAGAATGTCTGGAACTCATTTTGAACAAAGATGGGATTTTAATGTTTCTAGGCTTGGGTTCCACCATAAAATTGATGTTCCAGAACTGGTCCGAACAAAAATGTATTTGTTTCTGTTTAACAAGTAACAGGCAACTTACTTGACAAGCTGTTAACTATGCACCGCTACACATTTAGAATTCTCAATGTTGACCATCGTTAACACGGGAAGATATATTGACATTGGGTCTGAAACATTTTCCATATTGACAGACTACAGTATCGACTAATTGTTTCCTATGAGATGTGACAGTAGTTGGTAGTCAGTCCTCCCCATATATGCCAGTTCACACTGGCACTTAATTCGGTATTCGCTGCGACGCAAAGGTAGTGTTGTTCCCCGATTGCGTTCACATTACAAACTAACACGCACTCCTCAACTAATGCGCGTTAACTAATCCACCTCTAGTCGGTGGTTTCGATACCGAATTAACTAATGCGGGTGTAAATCAATAAAAAGTATAACAGTTGTCGCTCCCCGCGTGTGTGTGAACACAACAACACCCATATTAGTTTAATGAGCTCGTAAAATGCTACGGGAGCGGCTCATCTCCTTGTCAAAATTGCATGTGCGTTTGTTGACAGAATTCATGTTGAATAAAACCGCATATTAACGAGATATCATTATATAACCACGTGATCAAATTGAAACTGGACCATGGTTAGACTAATGCACATTCGCTCCCTTATTGTGTGTGAATGCAAAGTGGGTATCGCATGCGCAGCAAATACCAAATTAAACTGAATGTGAATGCAAAGTGAATTGAATGCGGATCAGTTAATACAGGATCGAAACCCGAATGAACTACTACGGTGTTCGATTCCGAATTGAATGAGAAAACGGTTTTAGTCCTATGGTCCACCCACTCTCTCCATTGAAGTGAACGTCACAAGAAGTCAACCTCATCAGGTCATTGTAGGCTACCAGAGACTAGACTAGGAGACCAATGACTTTGATTGTAGACTATACAGGATTATTGAAGAACAAACAAAAACAAATATTGGTATTAACAAGTTGCCTTTATATTTTTTCAAAAAAAATAAAATGTTTCTGGTTTTGTTTCTGTTCCAAGCAAAATGTCAAAGTTTCCCCCCTTTTTCCAGGTTCAAAGCCCTGGTTACAGTATAATTGGTGCAACATATATATTTACATATTTATTATATTTACTTTTAAACGTCTTTGTATATTGAGTATACTTTTACATACACATAAATAGATTTGCCACAGAATGAGATCAGTAATCTAGATTAGCTACAATCCCTTTTTGGCTTGTGAACCTGTTCTAGATTTAATTGCCAATAATTGTTCTATTAATTGAGGTTAAAGAACATCCAGTGGGTTCCACCGACGGGAAGGCTCACACTATGGTGCAGTGTGGTTTGGGTGGTAGTAGTGGAGACTGCTGCGTCTGCACTGAAAGTTTTGGACGGTGCTATGCTCAGAGCACCTCAGTGGCAACCTGGTAGCTGGTGGATTAGAACCTGAAGCGTTGCCATTCTTAACCACTAGGCGACCTCTACAGCTACTTTGATATATTTTAACCTAAATGGACTAAATGACGATGAAAGCTGAATTACAATTTAGACTCACTAAGTTTCCACTTACGGAGTGATTATGTGCAAAGATACTTAATTCAGGTGGTTTACATTAAATGCTACAGTAATTCTGCAAAAGATCATAAAGTCTGATTACGCTGTTAAAGTTGCTCCTTTAGTTCATTGTCTGGCTCATTATTTAAAAAACAAAAAAAGGGATGAAGGTTTCACAGTTATCTTTATTTTCCTAAATAATTAGAGATTTTATGTTTGACTGTGTTGAAATTATTTTCCCTTCACATCCACTAAGACCTATTGCACCTGAGCTGAAACCATGAAACTGAATTATTTAAAGCCAATCAGCTGCTCTTTCACACGATGGTGCTCGCTCTCTAAAAGAAGAAAAAGTCTGACCTTTTGGTTTTTATGGACCATTTACAACGTTGGAGTAAAAAGAAAATGGTGTGTCATCCTTGAAACCCATATGTATGTGTGTGTGTTTAGGTGTGTGTGTGTGTGTGTGGTTGTGTGCTATAAAATGTGTGTACCTTGTATCTATAATTCAATTTGAACTTTCACGCACCAGGAGTAGCAATCAAGTGGACATTGTAAACTTGTAAGATTTGAGGAAAAGATGGCTTTGCCATTAAGAGACTAACCCAGAACAGATGGGATGCTCTGCTCGAGTGAAAAGCCCAAGGCCTAAGACCGGACTCCATCATGATGCCCAGTCCAGCGTAGATTACACAGGAGAAATAGCAAGTAAATCTTGACTGGCTGACATCCAAACATCCAATTATTTGGTGTCAGGGAAAAGCCTCCAGTCTTCTCGGACGGATTTTATTTGAAAAATTTGACCAGCCCGAACAGGAAATGTGCTTTCATTTCCAGAGGAAGCCAGAGCCAAGATTGAAGGCCATTTTAATGAGCTTTCCCAATGAGGTGCCACCTGTTTTATCCAGATAATTGGATGATTGGCCACCCTTAAACAACCTCTGCTTAGCAAGCAATCTACTCACTCCCTTGTGCTCATTCTTTCTTGCTTGCACTCTGGCTTTTCTGTTCAGACAGCACACAATCCATGTCGGTTCTACAGCATGTGCTGAAATGGGAAAAGGGTGGAACTGAATGAGTTTCAATGAACTCGGGACATTTTCTTTCTTAATTACCCAATTTATACATTTTTATAACAACGGTTGAGGTATCTTATTTATTTCTGTGGGTTGCAATGTATGCCATAATAAATGCCATCTGTTTTTAATGATGCCGATGATTACATTATGGTTAGCATAGTTCAGACGGATGAGGCTTTTACTGTCCAAGGATCTGGCGCCCGATTTAGGAACATATAGGAAAATATTGTTTCACGCGGTAGTAGAAAAACAAATCAGATATCCCTCTGGACTGTCTGCACCGAGTGATATGTTCTTTCAAGACCTGGGATTGCATGATAATCTTCCAGCATTTTCTTTTTTTGTCCAATAGTTTGAAGTGCAACTAAGAAAGAATGCACAGCTTGTTTGAGCAATTTATTCACTGAAGCACAAGTGTCAAACTCTGGCTCAGGGGCCAAATCTGGCCTGCAATGTAATTGATTTTGGCCCGCAAGATAAAATCAAATGTGTACTATAGTTGGCCCACCAGTATGTAGACCGTACATACTCTCATACTTTTTATATTAATAATGCATGCTTTTTGTCATAGCACATACATTCTGTTTTGTAAAGATTATATTGAAAATAATCTGAAAAGACAACGAAGAGAACATATAACAAACAAATACTAATGATGCATGATTTTTTTTTTTTATTACAACTTCTCACGAGTTGATACTAATAAGCTTGGGCTGTTCCAGATTCAGTGTATCCATATGGAAAAAAAACAAAAACCAAACACACTTTCATACCTTGAGAGAAGGGAAAACACACACGTTTATTGTTCATTTCTCATTATATATCTAGTCTGGCCTGTGACTTCATGCCAGTTTTCAATTCTGGTCGCTGTAAAATTGAGTTTGACACCACTGCTCTAAAAGCACACAGAAAAAACAAACTGCAAGTTTATTCATTAATCTGCTTATCTGTAATCAAGAGGGTGGGGGGGATCTCCCAGGCTGCCACCCAAATCACACTGTACCATACTGTGAGCTAGTGATGGGTCGATGAGGCTTCGTGAAGCGTTTTGACACATTGCAAAACTGTATTGATACTGTGTCAAAACTGCGTCATACTGACACCTGAATAATGTGAACATATACACGTTAAAATGAAAGTGAACGTGTTGTGGATAAGAATGGTGGTGGTTGTGTTTAATTATTAATAAAATAAGATAAATTTCTCCTACATCTTGAAATTATTATTTTTATCATTATTATTACTTCGCCAACTGCACAAAACACCCGCTCACACAGGGCACAGATGAGGCTGGGATACAAAGAAATTGGACAACTAATAAAATTGGACAAACAACAAGGATATACATTTATTTTCCGATATGAGATCAAAATGGCGGAAACTTTCTTTTTCCTGGAGGCTGCACCATAATTCAATGATGAGATGGAATAAGATCACAACAGAGATTCTTTCTTGTGGGTGATACATCCTATTGAAAAAGGGTTTGGCTCTATGAGCATATGCCGACGAGTCAGTGTTGCCGGACCGTCACTAATTGGTCACGTATCTTTCTAAAAGCGATACGCACACCGACACAGTGTTTCGCTATATGAGCTGGACGCATGTGCCGACACGTCACTACAGTTAGCCTTCCTGTGTTTAGTGACCCTAGTATGACAGAGGTAAATTTTGTTCATGAAGAAGAAATTGATAGTTGCGATTGGGCTCTTAAATGCTGTTTTTATTATTTGTAGGTAAAAAAAAGTAAAAAAAAAAATAAATAAATAAAAAAATAATTAATAATTTCAAAATAAATTGCTGTCAGAGCAAAGTTATTCTGCTGTTTTGCACAAAATTATTTTGTTGAATTTAATTTAAAAAAAAGCCATTACACTGTTTTTATTTAGAGTAGTTTTCTGTCTTAATATTGAATCAAAATGGTCTATGAAACAGAAAAAAATAAGTATATAGATACTCTCATAAGTGGTACTCAGTTACTATGTATTCAATACCCGTGGTCAAGGCTCGAAGTGTATGGTTATAGTTGAAGCCATCTTTTAAAAGAACCCCACACTTGTGTGTGTCATTATGAATCCATTAGCACTGGAGTCCACAATGAACTCCCTGCTGGGGCAAATTGCTTGATTACCGTTAGAGTCCATAGTTCCCCTTAAGCTTAAGGCTGTAGACCAGCATACAACTTGCAGGTGAAACACGGGCCTACTTGAGGTTCAATCCGGCACTTGTTTTATTTTTTGAAATTTCATTAAAAATGTATGTTTTATGCTAAAGTAAGAAAATTTATTTATTGACTTATCATTGCACTGGTCTGGACCATGACTTCTAGTCAGACCTCCATCATCTCCAAACCCTGCTGTAGACGAGAGTAGCAGTTTCTCATCAAGAAGAAACTACAACATGATTTATTTTGAGCGTTCTAATTGTAATCCTAATTGTTGCAGTGTTTCAGTGTTATATTATTAATCTATTCAAAAAAATCCCATAGCACTGTCAATTATGACAGTACATGCCTGTCTGTATGAAGGACAGTAACGATGTGCATACTCACTACACTTAGGCAACCCCAAAGAGGGCAATAAACAGTGAACACGGTGCCTTCCCGACTGCAGACTTGACCTTTCCACAGTGGCTGCTTTTCTATTTGCCAGCCCACGGGCCCATGAAGTCGGCTAATAGGCATCCTCAGGAGTCGCGATCACACAGCCTGTGTGTACCGTCTTTATAGTCAGAGAGGCATGGACACTGACATGGACATACTCACTGGACTGCGCTTGGGCATTCAAATGTCAGCACTATCTAGTATAAAAGGGCAGAGACGGTATGTCCATGCCTCAAAAAACAAGGTTGTGATGAACAGCAGTGTAAGTTCATGGTCAGGAGGATAGTTCGGCGGTACTGTTGGTTGAAGGGGATGTAAGACTGCAGTTTGATTTAGTAAACACAAACTTGCTTATGTAATATCTTTAATTTAACTACTTTTAGGGTTAGATAGGGTTAATATCCAAAGTAACGTACACAGGAGGATTTTTATTGTCAAGCTGGTGGCTGCTAAGAAATCAAACCCATGACTCACTGCTCTCTGCTATTGTGTTTACCGCCAGGCTAAAGGAACTTCCTGTGAGTACTGACCCCACTGGAAGCTGCTAAACCGACCTGACCAGGTCTGAATTGCGAGGGAGTTGAACTCTGGAGTTTGACACCAGTAGCGGAGACTTTGCCTCTAAGCTGGAGAGCCACCATTTGGAATAAGGTAGAAAACCAAAACTGTTATATAACAAAAAACCTGTTTTACACTATGGTTAGCTTATTATAGCTACCATTTGATTTGATAACTGCTTTGCATGCTTGATAGGCATCAGCAGATTGTAATCAGTAGGGGACCTCTAACAGTCTTCCCAAAAGTGGGCAGGACAAAGAAACATCCACCCATAATGAGGATGAAATGCTTAGACACAACCAGCTTAACAAACATTCAAAATCTCAAATTTAAAAGGGAGTTAAAAACCTGGGAGGTCCGTACCACAGGGTGCGGCACAATAGGTTGTGATGTTGCAGTGATGTTTTGGGGGCACTTTTCCACACATCTACATCCTCTAACGAACTAGCATCAAGATTTCTGAGCTGATCTACTGTCCTTCTTCTTTCCCATCTTGGTTGAAAATGGTAGCCTGCTTAATAATGTGAACAATCTTCTTTAGTCGTCTCCCCTTTAATTGGACTCTCCTGCCAAACTAATTAGCACAGGTGTCTTCAATTGGTTTCAGTGATAAACAGAGCCATGATACACATTACCATTCATTACTGACAAAACTGACAAACAAAACTGACAAACAAAAAATCTTACCTTACCACTGTTGAATACTTTTTGCATAGTAATTTGTAACACAGTGTAGTCACCAGTGACTGCATGGTTGTTGAAATTGCTGAAGTTGCTAAGCCAGTGTCCTTGGAGTCTAGATAGAAATACTTTAGTCTCACACACTAATCCTCTTAAATATGAAAATAATATTTCATGCAACTATTTTTTTTTAATGTTCATTGTTATTTTCTTTTAATGCAGAGATCTTTAATGTTTTTCCAGATCACTATACTGCTCCTCAGGGTCCCACATACAAGTCCAGCAGGCAACTGCACATTTTTACACACACCCTGCAACCAGCAGATCAAGCTAGCCACTGGCAAATAAATATGTTCCCTTCAGGAGTTGGAGGGAACTATATGAACAATTAGCCTCAGGTCAAACACATAAATTCAGATGTAATAAGTGATGAAATGGATGCTTACAGCAATGCCTTGCTTTACCCAAGGTGGATGGAGTCAGAAGAGTTTGGTATTTTTTACTGGTACATAACAACTGAATATTTCCTGTTGGTTTAACAAATGGAAGTTGCACTGTTTACTGTTTATGAAAATATCTTAAAACTGAAACTGAAACAGTTTTTGACACTGGATTTCTTTAGTGGTATTTATATAACTTGTAGAAAATATATATAAAGTATAAATATAAATAGTGTGTAACATCATTTACACTTGATTTCACTGTCTACTGCCTGTAGTGTTACGTGTTGACACTTGTTCTTCTACCTCCATTACAATATTTACAACATAGCTTTTGCTCTAACCCCATTTTTTCCTCTTATACTTTATCTTGAAAAGTCCCTGTTGTATATACTGTGTTTATATGTGTTTAAAATATGAGTTTATATATGTGTGTTTAAAAACCTCTTTGTTTTACCTTGTTTTAAACTGCTGTACATATATGCACAGTGTATTGTGGCTCCATGGGAGCTCTGTATATTTCATTGTATTATTCTGTATCTATTCTGTTGATTCTTGACTTTTTGTCAAGTGAGCTGCAACAGTACTATCACATTTTATAAACAAATTAAAATAAAATAAAAAAAAAATCTTCTTCTTCTCCTTTCGGCTTATCCCGTATTTCAGGGGTTGCCACAACGAGTCAACAATTTCCATCTCAACAATTTCCAACAGTACCCTGTAGGTTAACAGCACTGTTGGCGGTCGTTGTTAACCCGAGCCCTGACCGATCCGGTATGGAAATCTTTTTGTTGTCTCACATCTTAGATTTGGCAAAGTGTTTTTACGCCGGATGCCCTTCCTGACGCAACCCTCACCATTTATCCGGGCTTGGGACCGGTACTGAAAAAACACTGGCTTGTGCTCCCTAGTGGCTGGGTTAAAATAAAAAAAAATAATGATGTTAATTTTAGTGTTTGACCATTTGTTTTTGCGCAACAAAGGCCATTGTAGATGGATACAAGTATCTTCACTAGAATGTTTCACGTCCTGTCCAAGAGGTTTCTTCAGCTCTAACTGTGGGGAGCAACAGAAGCTATATACCAGGCATGTCCAAAGTTTTCCACAAACGGCCGGTGTGGCTGCTGGTTGTTGTTCCAACCAATCAAGATCACAGAGTTTGACCAGTCAGCTGTCTTATGACTGAGATCAGTTGATTAAACCTGTCAACTCAGGTTCTGCTGCTTGGTTAGAACAAAGTTCCCTTAGTGGGACAGTTTGGACATGCCTGGTATATACAATGAGTGAGGAGAAAGAGGTTGTTCAGGTCCTTCCTGTTGAGTCAGGAACAGTCATTGGATGGATATTGATGGGTTGTTACAGTCATAGGTGGATTTACAGAGTGGTTTTTGTCACGTGCGTCCTTGATGTGTGAAACCGGTTAATGAGAAAGGAATCTTTTGGGTATCGTTTCCTAGAGGGCTTTGTATGTCATGATAATTTGTGTCTCAAACCTCTGCCTCAGCTAAACAATTGTTTTTCCAGATGTTCTTTTTTTTTTTTTTTCCTCTGTCAAACCATCTGTTTTCCCAAGATTTGAACATCTTGGTCCTCGAAAGAGTCCTTTCCAGAGGAGTTAGCCCTACTGTGTTGAGCCTGTGTACATTGAATGGCATATGTACTATCCGAAGAAAATTAGTTCTTGTATTTGTGTCTCTTCCTCTTGCAATCTGTCTTAATCCAGAGATTAACTAACATTCAAATATGCGTAAGTAAGTGGTCAGTGTCTTTAAATAACCAGGGCCGTTCTTAGATGTCTAAGCGTGATTAATATCAAAACATGTGTTTAATCGAGGACTGTAGCATCTGATGGTTTTATAGGGATATCATCAAGGACTTGTGTAATGAAGGAGCTAAGAAACATTCATGCAATGTCTCTCGAAATATATATTTGCGTCTTTGAAAGTGGATGTAAGCTGGACATCTGTGGATGTCCGGGAGGAGATTCACATTGGCCAGGTTTCCTTGAGGCAGACTTGATGCTGTACTTCTTTACAATAAACTAATCTGATGCAACTAAGTCATTGGGCCCAAGACATCGCCTCACTCTACATCAGACCTGAGCAAACTAAGGCCCGGGGGCCAGAAGGGGCCCATTTGCCATTTCAATCCGGCCCGCCCAACTTGTCCAAATTATACCTTTAATTTATATTATCTTTATCCTTCTGCCTTTTCCCTGCAAAACCAGCAGTTCCACAATAGATAAGACGCTAAAAGCATATAAACATTTTGCCTTTATTCAATACTCATCATTTATCTTAGTTCCCGCAAATACTCAATCTTTCTGATCCTGACCTAGCCTGTGATTCAAATTTAGGTACCACCTGTAGCCCGCGGGTCAAAATAATTTCCCAGGCCTGATCTACATCATAAACCACATTGTCTAGCTTGTGTATTGGAAGTTTCTTTGGGATGAAAAGGTTCATGGTCACTTCACCACTTCATATTTTTTAAGATATAATTTTAAAATATATTTGTACATGTATATGGGTGTCAGCTTAGGTGAAGGGAAAGGTTTACAGGACAGTGGTGAGACCAGCCATGATGTATGGACTAGAGACACTAGGAATAGGTAGAAGACAAGAGGAAGAGCTGGAGGTGGCAGAGTTAAAGATGCGGAGATTCTCTTTGGGGGGTGACAAGGATGGACAGGATCAGGAACGAGGTAATCAGGGGGACAACACAGACAGGAAGGTTTGGAGAAAAAGCTAGAGAAGCCAGATTAAGATGGTTTGGACATGTTCAGAGGAGGGACAGTGGTTATATTGGGAGAAGAACACTAGACATGGAGCTACCAGGTAAGAGACGACGAGGAAGGCCAAAGAGGAGATTTATGGATGCAGTGAGGGAGGACATGGAGGTGGTTGGAGATGGAGTTGAGGATGCGCAGGACAGGGTGAGATGGAAATTATTGACTCGCTGTGGCAACCCCTGAAAAATGGGATAAGCCGAAAGGAAAAGAAGATTTGTAGATGTATCTCATGGGCTGGCTTTGGTCTGCGGAGCATATGTTTGACATCAATTTTATCAAAA
Organism: Paraplagusia blochii; assembly: GCA_016785265.1. Lineage (NCBI taxonomy): Eukaryota > Metazoa > Chordata > Actinopteri > Pleuronectiformes > Cynoglossidae > Paraplagusia > Paraplagusia blochii. The sequence continues at coordinate 5,030 of JAFBJS010016291.1, read as the reverse complement.
TGTCAGTCACACAAGACACACTAAAAAAAAGAAGATGCCTGGAACTTTAGAGCTGCAGCCTTAATATCTATGGAAGAGAATTCCGCTGCTATGGAACACATGAGGCAAAGATGCGTGACCAGCACAAAATTCCACTAAACAGAAATCCAGCACGGCGGCATTAGGTAATAAGTGTGCTGCCAGAGACAGTTGGTGAATTGAATCAGAACAATTTCACATTTTGGGGGGTGTGATTGTTTCAGGCTTTGAACAAATAAGGCAGAGGGAAAAACGCCACCGGACTTCAAGACACTGTCACCGGGAATGAACTCTCAGGTCTGGACAAAAGGAAAGGAACGTGAACTCCTTGTCACTGTGGTACACACAAGGAAATATGATTTCTGCTTTGAACTCATCACCAAAGTGAACATTGGGCAGCTTTTAGCACTTGGGGAGCAGTGAGTGGGGACAGTGCCATGCTCAGTGGCATCCTGGCAGCTGGCAGATTTGAACCTGGAACCCTCTAGACCTAAGTTTTGTTCCTTTACCACTAGTCCACCACTCCTCAAAATGGAACACTGCGAGCAATGTTCAAACCTGTGCGGGGAAAATCCCATTGGACGCCTTAACCACTTGCCAATTGACAAGACATTTTCTTGTTTACGTCTTATCTTATTGTTGAGCTTGTCCTTTTGATTTTATTGACACAACTTTTAATTTTAATTAATATTTATATTGTTATATACTTTTATAAATTTTGCATATTTTCATTCATTTTTCTTCCCCATACCTATGAAGCCACTAGATATTTTATTTCAATCAAAGAGCTTCCAGCTGTTACAGTTTGTAGTATAAGAAAAATAAAGTTCCTTTTACCTTTTTATAATGTATTTATAATATGGCAGAATGTGGACAAAACCAGAGGTGAAGTGTGTTTTCTGCAGTCATTGAATTAAGTTAAGGTCCTTCTTCAACTGATATGGCCATGGGCAGATTTTTTAATTTTTTTTACATTCATGGATTAAATAACTCTTTTGACAAAAGGCTTTTTTGGATTTAAAAGACATTTTTATTTATCTGGCGCCATTGATCTTTTTTTTTTTTGCCCACTCATTTTTTTCTTTCACAGGATTCTATCTGTGAAGTATCAGTGCCATTCGTTGAACTCCCCTTTGTAACAAATGACCTAAATTTAGATGAAGGTTATCTTGGTCCGATTACAGCCCACTTATGTTACGTGTCTGTTTGAAATGCTCTTGTTAGAGTCGTGTTATCACAGCAGGACAAGAACGTGGAACCGTCGGCAGGTCAAGGGATCAACAGATGGTGCGGTGCTAAGAATGCGTTGAGGAATTTTACCCTTTTTTTTGCATTCTCTTTTTTTTAAAAAATATGTTATGTGTCCTGATATAAAAATAGCAAAGGTGGTCTATTTCTCTACTACATGTCCTCACCCCAGGTGTGTCTCCAGGCTTAGTTATGTATTTGTAAAGCATAAAACCTGCGTATTCATGTGTAATGCACTCATCTGAAATTTTAGCCTGCGAGTGAGTAGATGTGAATGGGTAATTGAGTGCTTAATCCCATCAAAGACTGCGTCATGCTGTCCACTCCTCCGTTAATCTGCCCCTGATTATACACTCTCAGATACACGGCTGGGAAACGCACACACACACACACACACTCTCTCTCTGCGTTACACACACTTAAAATAGATCATTTCAAGGTTATTGATGATATTCTGTCCCAAAAATCTGAGTTTCTGGAGTGCATCACATCGACACTCGACTTTTAATGCATCAATATGTTCTAGCTTGGACAAACACACATTTTTTCTCATTATTTTAGGCAAAAAATGGAGTGTTTGTCCTGCAAGCATTGTTTGAGTCTGGGAGATTTTTATTTTTTTTAATAAATATATTTTTTGGTCGCTGGTGGTGACCTACCTACCGTTCCGACCCACATAACTTCTTGTGGACTCACCACCTATGGGAAGGCTCCCATGGTGGACTCACCACCTATGGGAATATGGTGCAATATGATTTGGGCGGCGCCACCTACCCTTGGGACCCGGAACGTAACAGACAAGCAGATAAAGATGAATAAATGAATGTATATTATTTATTTGACACAAAACTCTTTTCTATGTGTGACACATTTGACCTGAAGTGAACTGCTCTTATTTCCAGCCACATATTTTATCTTGTTATTTGTTAATTTTTTGGAGGTATTTGTATTGAAAAAATACTCCAGATAAGTTAGAATGAGCACTTTCATAATATGCCTCACACAGAGAATACTTTGAAGTGAACCTCAATACTTTTCTCAAGGGTGAAATTGTTGGTGTTACAGTTGCCCCTGCAGAGAGTATTTCAACAAGACCAAAAGTACAGACCAGCTGACTGGTGCAGATTTGCTGCAGAAGCCATGCTGTCATAGTTACGATGAGGAAGGAATTAAATTCTTTATACAGACTCAGAAGTTGTCTGGGTGTCACTGACTCGAGACAGCATTCAGGTGGTGATGGCTTTGAAAGTTGTAAAATATATATATATATATATATCAAAAATATTGGCATAAACTGACTCACTACTTTCAAAAAATGGATTATCATTTATTAATCTTCATCTTCTTGTCCGTTGCCAGGTGTCAGGAGCAGCAGTCTCCATGACTGTCACCCAAATCACACATTCATACTGTGAGCCTTCCTGAGGGTGGTGAGCCCACTGGAAGTTCTGGGTGTCGGGACGATTCAATGTTCAGAGCAACTCAGTGGCAACCTGGCACGTGGTGGTTTGGAACCACTTCGTTAACCTGTAGGCCGCAAGGATGAGTAAGAGTTCTTCTTCTTCTTCTTCAAAATTAAATAAAGTGATACGTTGTATTTTTTTAAACCACAGAAATGTTGATAAGCAATGATCCCAAAACCCTGTAAGGTCCCAGGTTATTATTTGTGCCATAAAAAAAAATCCCTGAATTGGATTTTGATTTATCTTTTATCAATTGTATAACCATAATATTGCAAATATTTTTGTTGTTTCTTTGGCATTGTGGCAGACATGACAATCAAGTTCTGAAGTTAGCTGGCAGGAGATGACAATAAAAAAAACAAAGAAAAATCAGTGCTGTTGAAGATCTTGGTTATATCCTGGTTGGTCTTTTTTGGTTGTATCTTGATTGATCCTGCTTGGTCTTCAAAATTATAGATGATATTCTGTCCAAAAAATCAGAGCTTCTGGAGTACATCATAACGACACTGTAATTTTAATGCATCAATATGTTCTAGCTCGGCAAAAAAAAAAAATATATATATTTTTTTTTTCTGAGCTGAGTGTCTTTCGACAATCTCTTCAAGTTATTGTTCGGAGTTGTATACTCTAAACCAGGGATGTCCACAAGTTTTTCAAATGACCAGGCTGAAACCCTAAATATATTTACCTATATAAAGTGGATATGTTGTTCTCCACATTTACATATTGCATATGTTATACTGTCTGACTCAATACCTATATTATTCTCACCTTAGCCCAGTGATTAGCATCTTTAAACAGAATTATATCTCTAGTTTTTATTACTATTACTATTATTATCCAGATCTACCTATTGGACACCCCTGCTTTATTCTATACTATACCCGAGTATATCAGGTAAAGAGATCAAGATTCTTTTAAATTGGTAGTAATTTCAAACTAGTTGATTATTATATCTGTTGTTTATTTGACTCCTAATTCTCCGCCGTGACCTTTGTTTTTATTAGATCAACTCGATCTACAAGGAAATCATTTTCATTCACATCTTCCTATATCTTGAAATTGTGAGATGCTGCCATAATTGCCACAGTTCGAAAGGTATTTTTCCAGTTATTTTTACTAACAGAGATGACGTTACATGGATGAAAAGGAACCATCTGGGGAAAAAAAAATATATAAGTAACTGAAAAAATAAAGGCTTTGACAAACACAGCCATTCATCTACTGCGGCAACCACACGAAGACTCTTGGCCCCATGTCGACCCCTCATCTTCCACAAGTGTCTGTCAACTTAGATAGACAGGGAGCCGGAGGAGGAGGAGGAGGCGCAACGGAGGGAGGTGAGAGGAGGAGGATCAGAAGGGAGGCAACAGACTGCGAGATGGTTGTGTGGCAGAGCAGTGTGGCCTCTGTCACCTGCGCTGCTGTCACCACTGATGTTTCTGCTGCTGTCAGATGGGGACAGGACGGAGAGAAACACCGAAGACTGGACGTGTGACAAACCACTAAAAATTACATTGGTTTATCTTTAATTATTCTTTATTAAATTAAAATAATCTAAATGTTCTTTTCTTGGATTTTGTGCATTGTAATACATTTGAAAAATCTGGTGTTATATACATACATTAATAATTTACTTTTGGTAATGACTGACAACCAGTTGATATTTGATCCCTTTTGTCCAATCACAGCTCCACAAAACATCCGAAAAGTACAAAAAAAAAAACCTTTGTAGAGTATCTGTTGCCTGGTTCTCAGTGGTGAGCCCTTTCTTTCCTCTGACCCTCTGCTTCAATTTACAGACTGGGCTCTTGCAGCTTTTGCCTTCAGCCACAGATGTCAGTGAGTTACAGTTTGTTATTTACTTATCTGGGGTATTTATTCTTTATTTGCTGTGCTTTTAAAATACTTTCAGGCACTTGTAAAAAAGCAGAGAGACAAATGTACAGTAGAGAGCAAGACAGCAAACTTTCCTTTATATATATATATATTATATATATTTATATATATATATATATATATATATATATATATATATATATATATGAATATATATGACATTTTTATTAATAAGGTCTAGGTTGAGTACTATATGACATAAATAAGAAAGGAAAGCAAACTCCTTGTCATACATCAGGACACATACCGCTGCAAATGTGACCAACCTCTGTATATAACCCATCACAAAGGTTTACAGGCAGCGTTGGGTGTCAGGGGAACAGTGAGTGTGGACAGTGCTGAACCTGGAACCCTCTGGACCAGACCTGGGCAAACTAAGGGCTAATTTGTTTTGTTCTTGCT
>JAFBJS010016270.1:53360-71721 GCA_016785265.1 Paraplagusia blochii | reverse complement strand
AAGACGTTTCATTCCTCAACTGAGGAACTTCATCAGTTTCTGGTTGATGTCAGAGGGAACTCTAGTAGTTCTACTCCTCTAGACCACTCCCTTCACCACTGGACAAAGGTGTGAAGAGTTGTTTTGGTCTCCTCACCTTTTCAGACAGAAACTGCTCCTGATGTTGATCAGCAGTTTTTTTGTCACATGTCCAGATGTGAATGGGAGTTTGGAACGTGTTACTGCAATTGTGATTCAATTAAAGTTTCAGAGAATTAAGGTGCTTTAGTGGGAGAGAGATCCTGCCTCAAGTGGAGGAGTATCTTGGGGTTGTGTTCACGGGTGAGGGAGGGAGGTACGGGACATTGACAGGTGGATCGGGGCAGCGACCGCAGTAATGCGCTCGCTGTATCGATCCATCGTGGTGAAGAAAGAGCTAAGCCAAAAGGCGAAGCTCTCAATTTACCGGTCAATCTACGTTCCTACTCTCACCTATGGTCATGAACTTTGGGTCATGACCGAAAGAACGGGATCCCGGATACAAGAGGCGGAAATGAGCTTTCTCCGCAGGGTGGCAGGGCGCTTCCTTAGAGATAAGGTGAGGAGCTCTGTCACCCTGGAGGAGCTCGGAGTAGAGCCATTGCTCCTCCACATCGAAAGGAGTCAGTTGAGGTGGCTTGGGCATTTATCTCGGATGTCCCCTGAACGCCTCCGCCGGGAGGTATTTGGGTCATGTCCCACTGGGAGGAGACCCAGAGGAAGACCTAGGACACGCTGGAGACACTATGTTGCCCGGCTGGCCTGGGAACGCCTTGGGATCCTCCCAGATGAGCTGAAGGAAGTGTCTGGGGAGAGGGAAGTCTGGGTATCCCTCCTCCGAATGTTGCCCCCACGATCCGACTCCGGATAAGCAGAAGAAGATGGATGGATAGTGCTAAACCCAGATATTGCTCCTTAGACTAAACAATATTTTTTCTAACAGATAAATCATAATACTAGTCAGACGATATTATAAACATTCCACGTATATCACCGCACATTTTAAAATCTTGTTTTGCCAACATCCGATGTGTTCAAAGACTGTTTTCGTGGTGAAAGATGAGACGAGAGCCATGTTGCAAGGAAAGAAATATCTTCATACCTGTGGCAAACTTCTCAGCAGTGACTTGGAATGGTTGAACCTGAAGTCTGAACGTGTTGAGAGAGAAATTTGCATCCACAAACAGAGTTTGCTCTGAGTTGCACATGTACGAGCGGCCTAGTGTGCTGCGAAGGTAGTCCAGACTGGAGTTACTGGCTGAGAAAAAAGCTGTGGAGGAAAAGAAAAAAACACATAGTCAAATAACACTAGGGCGAGCAATTACTAGCAATTACTATCCTCGGGAGAAATTGCATACTTGTCATGTCAGACCAGTTGGCAGACAGAGTTAACCCACTTAAGTAGTACTTGTTAGATGTGGAATTCTGTAAAGATGAGAGAGTGTTAAACAAATCAAATACCACATATGTGTAAAACAGAGAAGTAACTTGTTTTTCATTGGCAGTCATTAAAAGGGACTTAAATTAAAGTATACCCTCTGGAAAAATATTAACCAAGAGGGAAAGTAAGAAATTTTAAAAACACATATTTAACACTTAGGTGTTAAATATACTAGGACAGTGGTCCCCAACCATTGCGCCGGGGACCAGTACCGGTCCGTGGGTGAATTGGTGCCGGGCCGCAGAGAAATAATGTTTCTGTCTATTACTTACACTTGATCCATATCAACATACAGTCATGGAAAAAATATTAGTCCACTCTTTCTTTAATTTCTTGTCCATTTAAAAGTCTGCTTCCACTTAATCTACATTAATCTGGACAAATATAATACCAACAAAAAACTTATTAGGGCTTTTAGTCATTGCATGGTTTTGTGTTCATTGTTTCCCACAGGTGATAAACCTTTAGTGGAACAAGGCATTAAGATAAACAAGGAATTGTAGAAAACAGCAGAGTGGTCTAATAACTTTTTCCATGACTGTATATCAACATATAAACTTAATATAAACAATAGAATGGCTAGTATTCCATCATGGATAATGCAACTATATTTTCTGAGAAATATTTTCTTGAAAACAACAACAATAATAAATAAGATTTTATAGGTAGGAAAATATTTTTAAAAAAATATTACTGGAAAGTTAATTTTATTAAGTGGTATTTATCTGCCACAACACAACGACTTGTCCGTGAAAATATTATGAGACATTTAACCAGTGTATGGAGCAAAAAAAAGTTGGGGGACACTGTACTAGAATATACAATACATATACTTGTGTTATCTGGTCATCTTGAGCTGTCAAGTGCATTTATTTTGGTACGGTTCTATCCAAACCTCTAAAAATGTTGCATGTTTGGTGGCAAATTTTCAGGTCCATATTTCAGGATCAAACATAAACAAAAATATTAACCAATCCTTTACCAAAAAAGATAAACTTGTAAAAAAAAAAGAAATATACAAAAAATGTTGACGCTATCAAGTCTGCCAGATAGAAATTCGACCTTAAGCGTGAAAGGGCAACAACCAAATATCTAAACATTTAGAGACAGAGGGAAAATGTATAGTTCTAGGTATTCATGGTGTCCATAAAAACCTAGAACTACAGCCGAAAAACTGAGATATTTATCAATAAAGCAAAGGATCTACCAGGAAGAAGGTGAAGTTGAGGATGGTTCCTTGGTCCTGCCTCAACACCAGTGTTGCTACGTTGGCTTCACATGATCCTGATGAATTTGTCACAGTCGGGTCCAGATTGACTACATCTCTGACCAACTGACAAAGAAAACAAATGGATCATTTTTGGTCAGAGATGTGAAAATCCGAAATTCTCTGATCTGCTTCTGATTGTCAACATTTTACTCACCTCACTGTGAGATTTGGAGAAATAAGAGATGTTGAACTGCAGTCCCATATGTGCCAACAGGCAGACTGTGTTGTTCCTGAGTTTGACACTGTAGAAGCCACGTTCAGGTGCTCCTGGAGGAGTCGGCTCTGGAGCCACTGTCGTAGTAGTAGCAGCAGTGGAGCTCGATGGAGTTGTTGTATCAGACTCATCTGCGGTGCAGACACTTTCTAGAACAAGGAGAGGGTTCTATTAACATACAAGAGGTAGAAAACAAATGCATTTTCTATTAAAAACAACCAAACAGCAGACAATAAAACAAGCTAGAACCCAAAAGATATGACTGCAGCTCTGTAACTTATGCCATTTTCACACTGGCACTTAATTCGGTATTCACTGCGACGCGAAACCAGTTTTGCTCCCCGTTTGCGTTCACATTACAAACTAACGCGCATTCACTCCTCAACTAATGCGCATTAACTAATCCACCTCGAATCGGTGGTTTCGATGCCGAATTAACTAATACGGGTGTAAATCATTAAAAAGTAAAACGGTTGTCGCTCCCTGCCTGTGTGTGAACACAACAACACCCGTATTAGTCTAAGGAGCTCGTAAAATGCTACGGGAGCAGCTCATCTCCTTGTCAACCGCTAGCTGCTGCTGAATTATTAGGAACAGGATTACAAAACACCTTCTTATATTTTCTCTCCTTATCTTCTTCATTCGTTCTTTGTGTCTCCTTCTCATCGCTTTCATACGTCGCCTTGATCTTTCTTTAACCTGCTCCATTTATTCTTCAAAATTGCACGTGCGTTTGTTGACAGAATTCATGTTGAATAAACCCGCATATTAACGAGATCTCGTTACATAACCACGTGATCAAATTGAAACTGGACCATTGTTAGACTAATGCGCATTCGCTCCCTTATTGTGTGTGAATGCAAAGTGGGTATCGAATGCACAGCGAATACCAAATTAAACTGAATGTGAATGCAAAGTGAATCGAATGCGGGTTAGTTAATACGGGATCGAATCCCGAATTAACTACTTCGGTATTCGATTCTGAATTGAATGAGAAAATGGTATAAGAGTATTTGTCCTGAACTCTTGTCAAAGAGACAAAAACCTTCAATCAAATGTACTGAACAGTAAAACTGCAAAAGCATGTGGTTATATATTCAAGGGAACCTTGTAATTGCAAAGCAGAACAAAGTCCTACCAACTTCAGACAGGAACAAAGTCCAACTTCCATAACAGGACCAAATCACTGCCTGCTTCTGTCACTCACTAACTTTATAAATTAAATGTAATAACTTTATCACCTCAAAACTCATATAGTGCATAGAGGAAATACACCCTACCATTACGTTTGTCATGTGACACCAGGCATTGTATCATACATTTTTATTATTATTTTATTTAGATTATCTAGAAATAAAACCTGGGGTTTAATCTGTGGTGGAGCAGGTCTGTCACTATGACTAGACTGACTAGTTTTATTTTTCCTTCCAAATATCACTTTTAGAAGTTTGGTAGAGTATCTGTGTACGTGTTAGAGATGCACCAGAATAAAGATTCTTGGGAATAACTTCTTCTTCTTCTGCTTTCGGCTTGTCCCTTTTTGTCATGGGGTTGCCACAGTGAATCAACAATTTCCATCTCCAATTAATAATTAGACTAGTCTAGATTAGACTAGACTAGAATAGATTGGATCAGTTTGAATTAGATTATATTAGACTAGAGTAGGATGGATTGGATTAGATTACACTAAAATAAATCAGAATTGATCAGACGTCATTGAATTAGACTAGATTAGGGTTAGACTATAGAAGTGATTATAATACATACATTGTAATTATTTAATTATTTCTTGGCAATATCCAAAAAACGAAAATGACACCAGGAACAATCAGCGAAACTCCAATTGTGAACTAAACCTCAAAAACATTAATATTCATTTAGCATTTAAAATTCTAAATTTAAATAAAATTAAAAATATGCTTGATCTTGCTTATGTATACATATGTATACTGCCGTCCATTGATAAAATGTCCTCTCATAAAACACATAAAGTGCATTTTAGCCAATGCTGTTTTATTTTTGTATCCAAGTTATGATCCATGGAACTGTTCCACAAAGGGTTTTTGTTCAAACCAAGCAGCAGCACACCTGAGTTGACAGGTTTAATCACCTGATCTAAGTCATCAGACAGCTGATTGGTCAAACTACGTGCTCTTGGTTGGTTGAAGCAAAAACCAGCAGCTAAACTGGCCCTTTGTGCCTGCCCCAGACACCACATGTGGCTGTTCTTGATACGCCACTCTGTTTTCATTTTATTTTTAGTTTTATTTAAAAAAAAAATAGATTTTCAGTGGATCAAAAGATTGTCCTCGCGGACGTTCATACCTGTGGGACTGAGATCATCTGTAGGCATGTAGGCCTCCAGCTTCATCTCTGAGAAAGTGACAGTTCCACCACCTAATGTTATAGTTGTTGGACTCATGCAGCGGTAGGTGGTGTTGAGCACTGCAGAAATTCCAGAAGAGGTGGAAAAGACGGTGACAACACCTAAAATAGAAGAGGACAACAGAAATATAGACAAGTCTCAGGTGTTTATTTCCTGCTTCACAGTATTTACATCAAACGTCAACCTTTCTGCAACATTTTCAGCTATCGTGGTCTGTTTGGTCATGAAATCCATCATCACATTCTTGCTGAACAGTTTCAGCAGCCTGGATGATCAAATGGGTGAAGCACTGCTACAGCTCCTCCTCCACCCTGGGCTAAAACATTGACGTATTCTTCTAAAATTAAATGACGCAGCACTTCTGTGTACCGATATTTTCCTTGAATACACTGCTTGAAAATAAGGAGTCTACATAAATGTATACTGCAGCTTTAAGCATTGAAATAAAAACATTCAACTTAAACTGAAGAATCAACGTCAAAAGGTTTGTCCTGATCGTAATGTTGAAGTTGTTTAATTTCGTGGTAAATGCAAGAAGTGCTTTGTGTCTTTATACATGTATTTGTATATCAAACATTACTTATATAATGACTGTCAAAATACAATTTAATTGAATTTTACAGAAAACTACAGGCTTTTTTTTCACCTTTGTTTTCATGCAATGTACATTAAATGAATCTCCATCTATAACCAAATGGGATAATTTAAATTATTTTCTTAACATGAAATGTTTTTTGTATTTTTTTTCTAGTCACTTAACTGAGCTAGATTGAAACCCCATGTCTGTATAAAGGAATGTATGACGGGAAATATCATAACTCTATCTATCTATCTATCTATCTATCTATCTATCTATAAATAAGGTGTCCAGTCCTATCTTTTTATCATTAGACAATAATCTGACAATGTCTTTAAAGAAAATAAGTCATCCAGACTCTGACACTAACAGAAGTGACATTAAGAGCTTAAATATAACAATAACCACAATAACATTGTTTGGTGAGGATCTTTGGAACTCTTTTTCAAGTGTGCACTAAAAACCTATATGTTTAAAACTGTCCTGTCATTGTGACATACTCACTAGTACTAATATTTTATTATTGCATTTGTAATTTATATACTATTCCATAGTATTATGCACTTTACAGTACCCTGCGGTGACAGAAAGGTGCTTATGAACTAAAATTTATTACTATTGTTATTATTATTATTATTATTATTATTATTATTATTATTATTATCAACTACTGTTCTTTTCTGGCCTGTATGTCCAGTCGAGTGTTTGTTTCACCTGTGGTGTTTGCTTCAGGGAACGTTGAAGAGTCACTGAGATTGTACTGCAGCGTCAGGTTAGTGACAACATAACGACTCGCGTTGGTTGCGAAGCTCAGCCCTAGTTCGTGTCCGTCTCCAAACGTCACCATCAGTGACGGTGAGCTGCTGTTTGAGCCACACGAGCTCCTGTCTGCATCAACCCTGGAAGAGTCTGGCAGAGGAACCTGAACTGTCCTCTGAGGAAAAAGAAGGTCATTTTTAACCGTTTAGCACAGCAGGAAATGGTATTTCCGGTCAAGTATAGTTTGGTCTGCTGTACGTACTGTAGTGTTGGAGGCGTCGTACGCGATAAGGAACAATGCCGAGAGCTCTGCCTTGATACATGTAGAGTTGTTTTCGGTAACTTCAAAAGTTAGAGCGTGGACACAACCTGATGGGAGACAGTGTGAAAGAGAAAGTATGACAGTGTTGGATCAGCTGATGTTTCCTTCCTCTGTTATACTAATCTAGGATTTCAACATTCTCTGACTTCCATAATTGCCCAAGCTGATGGATGAACAGATAGAAAGTGAAGCTAACAACAATAACCAACAAATTTACTAGTTTTGAACAGAATCACCTTAGAAACAAATTAACTAAAGGCTGATATATATATATATGTATATATATATATGTATATATATATATACATACATACACACACATATATAAACATACATATACATTATTATATATATATACAATATATACATATATACATACATATACATTATTATTATTAGTAGTAGTAGTAGTAATAGTAGTAGTATTGATTAATAATAATAATAATAGTATTATTAATATTGTTAGGTGGGCCAGATGAAAATTGCAACTGGCCACATTGGGACCTGTCTCTTATACACATACATACAAACATATATATATATATATATATATATATATATATATATATATGTTGCCAATGAGGAGCACCGCCCGGCTTCCAATTGGCTTACTGGACCCAACAATGGATAAGAGAATGAAGATAAATCAATACTACTACTACTAATAATAATAATAATAATAATAATAATAATAATAAATAATACATTTAAAGGTCCTAGGTTATCAAATCCTAGTTTGGCTTGGATCAGGACAGCATTACACACCACCCAGAGACAAAACAAAGAAAATGTGGTTGGGGAATGTTTTAACCCATCACTGTAGTGATCAGGGGACACCTAGCTGAGCCTGGGGAGCAGTGTGTGGGCACGATACCCTGCTCAGGGCACCTTAGTGGTAACTGATTCTAACCTATCCTATCATTATCATTTCATACATTAATTCATTCATCTTCTCCTTCTTGTCCGTTGCCAGGCCACAGGGGCAGCTGGCACCACCCAAATTACATTACACCATGTTGTGAGCCTTCTTATGGGTGGTGGACCTACAAGAAGTTATGTGGGTGTTGGATGGTGTCATGTTCAGAGCACCTCAGTGGCAACCTGGCAGCTGGTGGATTTGAACCTGAAGCCTTGAGGACCTTGCTACCCTGATCTGCTTCCTCAACCACTAGGCCACCACTGCCGAGTCATTTCAAACAATAACAAAGTAATGAGTCAGATTGATTTGGTATTGGTATTTGTTAATAATCAATGTAATAATACAGTACTATGCCATGTGAAGTATCACTATTATTACTTAGAGAGGCATTTTTTGGTTTACAGCACTAATGGCATCTATCATGTGACTGGTTGGAAGGTGAGGAGGTGAGAAAACAATAAAAAAATAAAAAGAAATTGGGAGCAGCATGAAATACAAGCTTAACACTTAGACAGACAGACAGACAGATAGATTTATATCAATCTAATTGATATATAGACGGACGGACAGCCAGACAGTTAGACGGACAGACAGACAGACAGACAGACAGATAGACAGATAGATATCAATCTAACTGATATACGGACGGACACACAGACAGACAGACAGATAATTGTATTAATGCCTTGGGAGTTCCCTTCAGAAAATGAAGGGAAGCTCAACTTGACTGACTCAAAGTTAAAGGGAACTAGATTTAAATGCTCATACAGTAATATTGACTATAATGACAATTTTTTTAACAAGTGAATGGACTTTTTCTTTCGCCTTGGTCGTAGATTTCAGCCCCCTTTTCTTGCCATTTCTCTGCTATAACATTGAAGTTGTTCCCTGAATGTGCTGACTGTGCTCGATAACATGAGACTCACCCATGACGGTGATGCAGGCGAATGTTATCGCAGTCAGGGGGAGACACCGTTTCATTCTGCCTCCGAAGAATGCCTTTAGAGCGAGAAGTAAAGCTCCACCGCCGCTGCCCTGCTGTTGGAGTAGATGTTGTGTGAAAGCCCGGGTTGGTGTCGGTGATGGAGCAGAACCGACTGCACCTGTTCGGACGGCGCAGTTACGTCAGTTGTCGTTGTTGTTAACTACGCTCTGGTCGAAAAGATATAAACGCAGAAAAAATAAAAGATGGAGTCGTTAGTCTTCCGTTAATGTATAGTGCTGCTCAGGACCGACAACCTGAGGAAGTGCGTCGTTGTCAAAAGCCCAGCGCGCCGACCAAATCCCCGACTGGTCATGTGACTCGGTTCAAGCGCTCCAAAGTCACGTGAGTATCTCCTCTCCCCTTCTCTCTGTGGAGAACAACTTTTCCTGTGTGTTAGTGTGTTTTATTCCACAGCTGTAGCCATATATAACGTTTCATATTGTGACTACTGTCTTCCTGTAGGTTCCATTGAATCTGTAGTGACATATAATTCATTGTTTTCGAGCATTTTAAAGCTGTTGACTGTAAATTTACTGCCATGGATAAATATCCATATACATTAACTTTTTTTCCGCTACATAAAAACACAAATGCATTACTTCACCCTATTAAATAGTTGAATCTGGCAGAAAAATAGTTTCTAAACTCAAATAAGTTGAGCTGTCAGTGTCCAATACGAAAGAAATCTTAAATTAAAAAAAAATAAATTTCCCACAGATTCTGTGTAAAACAGAACTGAACCAGAAGGAGACTGTGGATCAGGATTTTGACAACTATAGAATTTACCATAATATGTGGAGAACAAATCTATAAAATGTTAATATTAATTCAACTTTCACATCAAGGCTGGGGCCACAAAATATCTTTCACAGGCTGCAAATGGGCCATGGGCCATGAGTTTGACAGCCCTGACTTAACTACAGTAGATATTGTTTCTAAGGGACCGGTGCTGAATCCTCCACCCTTGGTCCTTTGCTGCGGGCCATAGCTTACTGGCTTCAAACATAGTTTACTTGCTTTAAACTCGAGTAAACTATGGTTCGAGGGCCGTTTGTGGACTGTTTATTCCAGGTCCACCAAATAAGCATCTAAATTATGCAATTCATTTCTATAATTATTAACTTAACCGCAAGGCCACCTGAAGCCTTTTGAAGTCAAGTCTGCTTCGACTTGACTTCAAAAGGCTTCAGGTTCAAATCTACCAGCTTCAAGGTTGCCATTACACCGTGTCGACCCACAAAACCTCTAGTGGGCTCACTATATGGTGCAATGTGATTTGGGTGGCGCCATATACCCCTGCGACCCGGCGGCGGACAAGCAGAAAAAGATGAATGAATGAATGAATAAAATACATTTGTAAAGTTACAACCAGCCCTTCGAGAGGATCTGCATTGCTGACGTTGCCCCATTTGTGAAAATGAGTTATTACACTGTGCACCAGACAAACACTCTGTTGTGGTGGTGTTTGCTTGGCAAACAAGTATTGAGTAATTATAGTATAATAACAATATAACATCCAATCCTATCCAATGTTTCATTGCTGGCTTTTTTATATTCATGAATGAATTACAACCTTCATCCTTATCTATTGAGGAAATGCCAGCATTTTCTTAATAGATTGCAGAGAAAAATGCCAAAATGATTTTACCATTTAACATTTTATTTATCACTTTTACACACCATTTGTCTTAGTTTTATACTAGGTGTGGCGGCTTGCAGAATACTGAACTCAATTCCCAGAGAGACCACAATCTTGGGATCTGTCGTGGCAAATGTACTACGGAAATGCAAGAATTCCCCAAATATGAGCCAAATAAAAGTCAAATTATTGTTATTATTATTACCCATATTGATATCATTATTGTTGTTCTTGTTGTATTTGTGGTACATGTCAATGTTCCCCAACCCTCTTCGTGGCAGATAAATACCTCTTAATAAAATCAAATTTCCAGTGTTCTAAAATATTTTCCTACCTATAAAATCTTCCTACCCAAATTAACTGCGCATGGGCACAACAAGGATTTCTCAAGCGCACACTGCCTATAACTTTCTGCTACCAGACCGCTATAAAAAGTTAGAACCTTGTATCCATGACTCTGTGTCATTTTGAGTTTATTATAAAATATTTCCTTATCAAATATAGTTGCATTATTGATGATGGAATTCTAATTCTTTTGTTGATATGGGTATGGACCAAGTGTAAGTAATGGCCAGATGGGGCTAAAAGGAAACATTATCTGCGGTCCAGCACCAATTCATCCCCGGTATCACCACCTGTACTGGTCCCCGGCCCAGTGTTTGGGGACCAGTGGTATATGTTATTTCCAGTATACTATACACTACAGCAAGAGAGTGTGTTACTATATTAATATATTCAGTTTATTGACATTATTACCAGTCGTGTATAAGGAAAACAAAAAAGGGAAATGAACTTGTGAACATGAACACACACACCCACACCGCTTTTGATTGCATGTGATGTTAGTGGTCAGCTGACTCCAACAATTCACAAGGGGATGAAAAACCCTGGAAGGAACACACTCTGTGCTTGTGGCCTGATTTCCAAGTCTTATCATGACCTTGTTACATTCAGTCTGCATTCTTTAGTCATGCTCTGCCACTAAAGAAATATGAACGTCTTTGCTCTTTAACACAGAATATTAAACCTAACACTTGCATTCAAGAATGTCCTGCTCTGTTAGAAAGGTGGCCTCCAGGCTGTGATCTTGTGGTGTTGTCTATTAGTCTTTGCATGTATTTTTATTTAATTTTTGGTTCATTTTCTTATACTTCTAATCCAATGTTAATGATTATTTACTGAAGGTCATGATGAAATGGCACTCGGGTCTGGAGGGTTCCAGGTTTGAATCCACCAACTGCCAAGTTACCACTGAGCATGGCACTGCCCCACACACTGCTCCCCGGGCACTCACTGTTCACTTTTCAGTTTTAGTTCCACCAACAACAATTTCTGGTCAAAAAGTTGTCGTGTTGTTGTGTAGAAAGTTTAAAAGTGATTTCAAGGGTAAAGTTAGAATAGATATTCAGCAGGTCTGGGAACTAAGGAAGATAATGTACTTACCATATGTATGAGAATTTTGAGAAGATAATCAATGTGAATATTTAAAAAAGGAATGGTAAAGAAAAGGTGGATAATAAGTTAGTGGGATAGCAAATGAGGGCAGCTTCCAGGATAATGAAGTGCAGAGAGTTCAGGATTACTTACTGTATCTGTGGAGGTGTGGAGATGTTTGTGTAGGGGATGTTTTAACCATTTTGTTCAACACAATAATGTAGATTGAGAGGACACTTTTTGATTGAGTGCAATGGTACCAGGGTGAATAGTAGTTACTGTAGTTGCAGTATCTACACCATAGGTGTGGCCACGGGTGGGCCTGGCCCACCCACTTGTCAGTCAGGCCCACCCAGTCCAATGAGAGGGCTGATCAAACTTGGCTGTAATACTTTGGGGTTGGCCCACCCTAATTATTTTAGGGCCCACCCATTTTAAGGGGTCTGGCTACACCCCTGATCTACACAAGAATAAAATTAATTAGTCATACAATGAAGGTATGGGAACTAGTTGTAGGAGAGTGACTGGCAGGGACAGTGCTGGTAGGACAATTCAGAGGTCAAGAGCTGCGCTGGATCTTTTGTGGATTTAGCAAGCATAGAACATAAAGCACAAAGAGGAAAGTTTGTATTTTAAGAATATTAGGAGCGGCAGAAGAGTACATGAGTGTTTTGTAGGTGGAGATGTTGGAGTGCCAGTAAAGGAAGGAAGGAAAGCAAACTCCTTGTCATTGTGATCTACACCACTGCACACAACGATATGCAACCTCTGCTTTGACCCATGAACCCAGTGGGCAGCTCAGAATAGTGTGTGGGGACAATTCCATGCTCAGTGCACCTGAGCGTTAACTTGGCAGTTAGTGGATTTGCGTCTGGACCCCCATCCAATTCCTTAACCAGTAGATCACCACTGCCCCAAAAATAAGACCCTGACTATTTCTGTATGTGGCAGGGGACATGTTCACTGTGGTGATGCCCGAAGACACAGTTATTTCGCTAGGTTCAAAATGGTTGCGCACAGGAGTTCTCCTTAGTAAGACATACAGTTTATTGTTTAATACGATAACCTGTTATTTATTTAATTATGCTGGAAGTGAAAGTTCTAGGTACTCAGATCCCAGGGAGAGCAATGGACAACAGATAGCAGTCCAGATATCCCCATCTACTGGTAACAAGTAGTTTTGTATTTTTTATTGAAAAAAAAAAAATAGTAATTTGCTCGACATCTTGCCAGGTACACAGAGTAAATTTAGGCAAATACAAAAATATCAAAACAAAAACTAGTTTTATTTTTTTTTCCACAAAGTACTGAGTGAATCTTTAAATATCAATTTATTCAGGTTCACTTTTCTCACTCATACAATACAATCTGATCTACAAAACTTTCAACATTTGACATTGGCCATTTTGATATTTTGGTCACACATACAGGAAACCTCAGCTCCACAAGTTCACTCCTCACACTGAATATTTCACATCAGACTCACTTTATTGTCTCCTCTCTCTGCTTCTCTGCTGAATCAAGCCACAGAGCACTTAGCAGTTAATGCAGCCATTCATGACAATACAGCCCCAGGAAAAGAAACATCCAAACTCATGACAAACCAACTACAGTAGAAAATATTTCACAACAATGCAATTGGGAGAAAAACCATTCCAAACCCTTCAAGAATTAGCAGAAAAGAAAAAAACATTAAACAAACCCAAAAAAAAGTGCTATTTTTTTTCAGTTTACTTTTGCTTTAGCAAATTTGTATTACATTAGCTGATCACCAAAAAATTCTGGGGCACCCCTGCAGCTCACTTTCGGAATTCCATTAGGAAGGTGCCACAGGGTGGGTACAGCTTAGTCAAGTGTCTCTTGTCTCTGGATGCTGCTTCCAGGATCATGAATAGAGGGAATATAGGCACCAGAGCAGAGTCACTGAAGGGCTGCGAGGCTGCACAACTCCAGTGTGGAAAAGTCTCAAAACAGGCTCAGAATCCTCTTCAAGCAACGTAGTGATACTGGTTTGGTGTCTCTTTGTCACGCTCCATGTAGTCTCTGTCAATGAGGGATTCAATGCGTTTCTTTAGGTCCCCAGGCTATATAAAAACAGAAGAACAAATATTTGTACAGCTGAAATATGTTAACATATACAGTATAAGTTATATCTAATAACAAGATGGAAAATGTTGGAGGCTGGAGTTTCTTCACCTTGACTGGGAATTTTAGCTGGTTGTAGAGCTCAGATACCAGAAGATTGTGACTGAGGGTTTTCCTCATCTTCATGATGCGCACAACTGCTGCATCTATCTGGTACTGCCTATCTTGAAACACACGCTCTGTGGTGCTGACCTGCTCCTCTACCTGTGAGAATACAGGTTTAAAATGTGTCAAAAATTCTGTAAAAATGTCATGAAGAAGAAATGACATGTCATTGAAATTAGTTACGTTGAGGGCAACTGGACATAGTAAATTTTTTTTAACCATGTTCAGTTCTCACCAACTACAGGGGAGTGCTAAAAGAGGGTGATGTATCACACCCTGTTCCAGGTGAGCTGTATGTTCAGGTAGAGGTGTGACTGCTGGTGTTGGGGGGTTGTATTGGTATCAATTATTTTCTTAGTGATGAAACCACAGTCTGATCACAAGAGAATTTTCAGGGAAGAGAACTCAGACAACATTATAGACGGATGAAAGATTGTGTCTTAGTCTGTTAAGAAAAGGTTTCTCCAGGTTGACGTAGTTGGCTTCCTTCACTTCTCCCACAAACCACCTGTTTTCTCTGGCCAGGAGAAAACAGGTCATCCACAAAACTGTGTCCCTTATCATCCAGGTGTAAATGAAATACCAGAACTCCCCTGTGGTCGGTTAGAACTGAAGAAGACTCTTGGATGGGAGGATCTTCAAGAAACCTACTATGTTCAGTTGACCTCAAAGTGACCATTTATGGATGGTTAAAGAAATGTTTTTTTTTGTTTTTTTTTTTTCTTTAAACAGCAAATTTTTTTACCGTTTCCTTCATTTGTATTTGGTTGATCTTGATACGAAACAGTTTGTGTTTAAAATCATTGTTAAAATTAAACCGGTCTCCATCTTCCACGTCTTTTCCACGAGGGTTCTTGTTAAGAACACGCGCTTTCCCACAGGCCAAGGACTGAAGTGTCCGTCTGAGCTCTCCGTCCTCTGCGAACAAAACCCACTGAGAGTGAGACTCGTCAAGTTCATCTTTGACCACAGATGTATGACGATGTTCAGTGTGTGTGTGTGTGTGTGTGTGTGTGTGTGTGTGCGAGACCTATGCCGGTGCCGGTGCGAATGTCCTCCATGCTGAAATCTTCTCCCTCATTAAACATGAGTAGCACCAGGGTCTGGAACAAGGAAACCTGCAGCTCCTTCTTACCCTTGAGGACAAATACATCACTGTGAATGTACTTAAAAAAATGGCTACCAACTATCCTTCCATCTTCTCTAAGCTTCAACAATTTACCTCTTTGAACTCTGCTTTTAGCACAGCGTGACCCAGTGTTGGCTGCCACTGCAACTTTCTCCCGCTGTGCTTCCCCAGATAAAATAGCTTAAACACCTCTTGGAGTTTTACCATCTGATGAAACAAAAGCACAGTACCAGTATAATAACAGTGATTATCGTTGTTATAATGAGTTCAGCGCCTTATAATTATTAAGACTTGAATAATGTTTAAACTATCATTAAACATTGACTGTGAAATTCTCCAAATCACAGCCCATTGTCTTGACCTCCAAGAGTCTTTTCCAAGTCCTAATTCTTCTACATGATCACCCCCCCTACTGGAGGGGTTCAGGAAATTTTAAGAATTTAAAGTCTTTCCTGGTAGACTCACACTTGTAGTGACACATGATAATTTTTACAAAAAATATATAGATAGTTAATATATATTCTGTACACCACATACAGTAATGTCATCAATTTCTTTCTTGTTTCATGTTAATATAACATACACTAAATCAAAGGGTGAAAATTGAATCTGCACAAGAATCTTATGAATACTAATTTTAGAACTACTCTACTCCTGTGATTTGTGGACACCTGGTCTTTGTTAAGTATTAATTCTGATTATAAATTACTCTGATTTGATTGTTTATAATCACATATTATTACATGTTATTAGGTACTAGGTGTTTGTAATCACATATTAGGTATAATGCGTTTTTGCTATATAGTGAAACTGCAATTATATACTATAATGAGTTATTCAGTTCTATAGTGCTATAATGACATATTAAGTCTTCATCTTTTCAACTAATTTTGAGAAACCAAATTGCAAAAGCTAGATTTGTTCTAGGGTGGGATTGGACAGGTAATCTAATCAAATATTCAACTAATTAGAACAAAAGATTAGGAAAAAATAGTGCTTTCAACTGTCATCTAATATGAAAAATTATGATCAGAGATGACCAAATAATTAACTATCAGAACAAAAAATTGGTTAAATTGACACTAGAAGACATGATTTACCTCTGAGGGCAGGTGAACTTCCATGGGTGTGTACGAAGGCCAGTATCCCATAGTAAGGATGTTGACTGTAAGTTCTATGATACTGGATTCACTCTGGTTCTGCATATACTGTGTAGAAAACCATGATCGGTTAATGTTCTGTATAAGACATACCATGGAAGATGCAACACAGTGTCTTGTAAGAATGAATGTACCTGTTTGAATTGGATCATAATGTCTTTGGACAGTTCCATGTCCTTGAACATTCCCTCCAGTTTACTGGTGAATGCTGCTCCACATTCTGCAAGTGTATGTCATACTGTACGTCAACGCAAGTCAGCAGTGCTTATACGAAATATTACATGTTTGCAATTAAGTCAAAATTCAGAAGGTAAATAATAAAATAGGTTGCAAGTCTGTATCATGTGAATGTTGAAATTTTTTGACAAGCATGTTGTCAGATTAGTTACATTGTTTGCTTTGTAAATAGAATTACAACATCTATGAAACATGCATTTTAACAAGTTAGCAGGCTATGATTACCATATTTTACAGACCATGAGGCACACTTAAAAACATATATTTTTCTCATAAATTATCACTCTGCCTAATAATGCATTGCGCCTTATGTGTGTATTCTGGTTGTGTTTACTGACATCGAAAAACACTTTGTCTGTCAACTGTTTGGGTAATGGCTTTAGGTTTTGTCGGAGCATTACGGCTACTGTAATACTTGGCTTAAACTACTATTCTGACAGTGTTTATTGATAAGTATTGGACTTTGATGTCATATTATATGTGTGTGTGTGAGAGGTACCTAAAATGACAGGTATATTAAGACACATGCTTACGATTTGGAGTCCAAATTTAAGGCGTCCTGACTGAACAGCTATGTAACAGCAATATTTATCTGTATTTTATAAACTGAACAGTGTTATTCTGAGTTGAATCAAGTTCAACTACTCTTGACTGTTTCGTGTCACTTAACGCACCTTATAATCTAGTAAAATATGGTAGATAACCCAAATAGGGAGGTGGCCCCACTCACCATGTTTGAGCTTGGAGAGCATGGACTTCTCCGCATCAACTGATGCACTTTTTCCAACCAGAAGACGCTTGGCTAAGTCTTTTTTGTAAAACGCTTCGAAGACATCTTTTCCTGGAGGTACAAACAGCAGAATTTCTTATTTTTGCATTATTTTAAAAAATCCTGACGCACAATGGAGGGGTTAAATTCAATTCACCATGTATAAAACGGAAGATTATCATGATCTTGTCCAGGATTCTCTCCAGCTCCTCTTCTGTGGCCTCCTTGTTTCCTGCTCTTAGCTTAGAATCCACATATTTAGCTTAAGAAAAAAGACAAATAAAATTTGCATCAAAAAAACACACTCAATAGTTATATATTATTTCACTTGATATGTAAATTTTCTCTGCAGAACACGTGGTTTAAAAAAAACATACCAATGAGCTCTGCTGGTTTGTTGGGCCTCCTGTTAATGAAGGTTTCAAAGGCCTCCTTCATGGCATTGACAAAGGCCTCATTCCGTATGAAGCAGCATTGTGCAACATTGTCCATCTTGTCCTTAAAGTCTAGGAGGTCTTGCACCATGTCTTTGTCTTTCTCTGGAGTACAGACAATCTCACCACCAAAGCTCTAATATCAGAGACAAGTGAAAAAAAAAAAAAAGCGAAAAAACAATTACGGCAAACAAAAGGTAGGAACTAAGTTATTAAACGCCCCACTCCTGCACAAGTCTTTAAAGTTCTCCAAAAATTTTATTTTATTTTAACGTTTGGCCACAACATTTTTGTAATCATGGGATAATTCTGTCATTTAAAGAAATAAAACATATGCATTTTTGCACCAATAATGAATAAAATGCAAATGACATGGAATTTTTCTGTTGCTCCTGGTGTTGGGGAATCTTTGATACAC
>JAFBJS010016270.1:31698-53120 GCA_016785265.1 Paraplagusia blochii | reverse complement strand
GGATAATTCTGTCATTTAAAGAAATAAAACATATGCATTTTTGCACCAATAATGAATAAAATGCAAATGACATGGAATTTTTCTGTTGATCCTGGTGTTGGGGAATCTTTGATACACAGTGCATATCCTCACTGTACCTTGATGTAATCCCTCCAGAACTGCAGCAGTGTAGAAAGTCCTCCCTTCACTTTACTAAACAGATGGTAGAGCAGGGAGAGCTCAGTGACTCGGTTCTCATCCAGCAGAGTGCTCAAACCTGTTGAGAAAAACACACGTCTACTGATGAATTGGTCATCTACATGGTGTATTATCATAGGATAAACATGGTGAATTACACAATGGATGTCTGCGAAGATTTTCATACATCCAGGTCATGATATCCAAAAAGGGTTTAGTTGTCAGCAACTGGACTTCTTCTTGCAGTTGAGAGACGGTTCATTCCTCAACTGAGGAACTGGATCTAATAAAAGTGTAACCAAAACAACTCTAGGCCGTTTAAATGTCTGGTACTTTTTTCCACGGACAGGTTATTAATTTGAGGCAGATAAATACACTTAATAAAATAAAAATTCTGGTGTTCTGAAATATTTTCCTACCTAAAAAAAATCTTCCTACCCGAATTAACTGTGCATGCACACTAACAGGATTTCTCAAGTGCACACAGCATAAAATTATCTGCTACCATCTACAATAATCTGGTATACAAGGTTAGAATCATGTATCAATGACTCTGCTTCATTTTGGGTTTATTGTTGTTGTCTTCACTGAGAGAATATTTCATAATCAAATATAGTTGCATTATTGATAATGGAATCCTAGCCATTCTATTGGTCAGTTCTTTTGTTGATATGGGTATGGACCAAGTGGAAGTAATAGCCAAATGGGGCCAAAAGGAAACATTATTTTTCTGTGGCCCGGTACCAATTCACCGACGGACCGGTCCCCAGCCCAGTGGTTGGAGACCACGGGTCTAGAGTAGTAAAACTACTAGAGTTCCCTCTTTCCCTCATCATCCAGAAACTAATGAAGTTCCTCAGTTGACGCACGAAACGGTCTTTCAACTCCAAGAAGAAGTACAGCTGCTGACAACCAAACGCGTTCTGGATACACAAAGAATGTCACTGAGAAAACTATGAAATGACCTACCTTTCTGTAGTATTGCAGTCATATGTTCTCCTAGAAGTTGTTTTTCAACACAGGTGATAAGAGGTTTTCTGTGTAATAATGGAAAGATGAAAAAATATATATATATTCAAAATTTTCTTAACTGTACATCCTGTGTTTGTATATACGGTATATCCAATGTACAGATGAACATTCAGGCTTTATTCAACAGTAACAAGACTAATATCCATTAGCAGTAACTCTACAAGGAAACTAATTCACATAATTAATTTTTGGTCTAATTTCAGTAATATGTTTGAATATTAACAACTGTTACATTTGGATTAGCCATCAAGTAACACAGATGTGAAGCAAATACATCTACCTGCTGTTTTTGTCTGTATGTTCTTGCAATTTTCTTTTCCATATTAAGGAAAGACATTTAACATTGATTCGTGATACAAACTAAACTAAAACTATCTAACTAAAGTTTATAGTTAGTCCTTTGACATTTTAAGATTGAAAGTTTTGATAGATTACAACCCAAAATAAAATTTCTTTAACCACTAATAGATTCAAAGTTTTGAAAAACAGTCAAAAGAGTTTTATTTCTAATGAGACATACATTAACATTTCTCTTTCCTACATACATTTTAGGATAAGTTACTGCATACAAAAACATATACATTCCATTAAATCAATATATGCTTTAACTGTTAAAGAAAAATAACAAACATACTGGGTGCTCTGGTCGAGGTAGCTGACGATTCGGTCATTCTCCTCCTCTAAGCGTCGAGCCACGTGATGTAAATACTCAGGTACCTGGACATACATGTCATCAGCACGTTTTCATTGCAACACACACACACACACACAGATTAATGACGTTTTCAGCACAACTCACATCTCTTTCCTGCAGGAGCTGCTGTCCCTCTGCTGCATACAAACGATTTGTCTCCACCAAAAATCTCTCCTCAAATGAATTTTTATAAACCTTTAAAAAAAAAAAAAACACACATCGACAGGTTGTGACAACTTCCAAGCTTCTACCCATGATCAGAATGTGATCATGTTGACGTAATCAGCTACCTGCAGGTCTGAAAGCATGCCCAACAAGCTCCTGAGCAGACTACGATCCACCGTCTCCCCATTACGCTCCAGTTCTATTTGCTCCAAAACTCCATCTACTGTGCGTTTTTGCACGACAGCGTCACTCACAATGTGGGTACGAAATAATTCCAAACCAGTGTCCCTAAAACACAGTCAGTAACATTAGTCTTCATGGAAATCTTAGCAACACAAGTAAATAAACTTTTTTCAATCTTCTATTTACCATATGGATGGAAGAAGAGAGTTTTGCAGAACGTAGGTTCGATCCAAGAAAAGAAAGATACTTCGAATCATAATCTGGCAAAAAAAGAAATAGTAAATTACTTAACAATGAGTGAAAAAATAAATGAGATCAGAATTAGTAGGACTGAAGGAAAAACTCTTACAGTTTGTCTACAGTGGTCCTGCCAGCAGCGGTTCATTCTCTTCAGGAAGGAAAGATTGTCCAAAGACTCTGTAAGTTCTACATTAAGGATAATGTTCTACGTTCTGATTACTTATCTCAGATGGGAAAAAAAAATTACTACAACTGCTTGAAAGTAATTGTTGAAAATGTACAAACAAATAATTTGCAGGCAATTTCAAGAAACTGGTTTTGACTCTGGTTGGGGACATTAACATTTACCTCAAGGCAGCAGGAATCCTACACAGAATCAACAGTACTAAAGATTTCACTTGTCATCATCATCACCAACAGAATGTTTAACATTTGTCTTACCTTCTAAATATGCGAGCAAAAAAAAAAAAAAAAGGATATTCTCTAAACTGAGAGATCTGGGCTCGTACATGATCTTCACAGACCTGACGTAGCTGCTTGTACAGTGTTGGGGAAACTTTGTAAGAGCACAAATTCTCCACTGCCTTCAGTTTAGCAGAAAGACAAAAACACAACAAAATAAAACTCTTTACTATCTCAAAACAAAACTTATAGCACAGTTAATATCTGTGTAACATGTGGGTACTTAAGGATCACTTAAAATGTTTAAGGATGTATATATATTTTAATTTTTATTATTATATTTATTATTAATCCGAAGTATCTTTCGGGAAATTATGCCTCTACTTTTAACCCATCACCGTAGTCAGCAGGGGGCAGCCAGCTGAGCCAGCGCCCGGGGAGCAGTGTGTGGGACGATGCCAAGCTCAGCAGTAACTTGGCGGGATTAGGGGGATTCCAACCAGGGGCCTTGCAGAGCCAAGTCCCTTTTCTTTACCACTTGGCCACCAACTCCCCAAGATATGGTACAAATCACAGACAACTGATACTATTTCAGGCAATGTTTCTTGGTTAGACTTAGCTGAGGGTTCAATTAAACAGGTTGCAAAACTAATTAAATTAAAAACTTTGATAACGTTAATGCTGGATGATGGTTAATGACAACAAAATATGTTTGGACAAAAGATCTGAAAAATTGAGACACCACAAGTTTTAAAGAGACACACCTGATAAAGCTCTTCAAGGTTGTATTTTATTGAGGTGCTGTTCTGAATCGCTCCCACTGCATCTCGTAGCTTCAACCATGTGTCTTCAGTGTAGTTCTCTGCTAGCTTTGGCCTGTCTGTGAAAAAAAGTGAAAAACAACAGGTATTTACCCCAAACCCTCACTACTAGAAATGTAGAGAAATAAAAATTCTTGGCAGAAACAGAAAAACAAAAATGATGAAGCCAATGCAATTCTGCTATGCTACTTCATGATCATTACTTGTTTCTCCTCCATGTTTGCGCATTGTGGCATAAACATGGCAAAAATTGCACAATGTACTGGGCTAAAATCTCAGACTGTGTTCTACCGCTTCTGTTTCACACTGAATCATACCTTCACGTTATCAAAGATCTATCTGGGAGTTCTTACCACATGTGAGAATTGTGTGACCTGCATTCCAGGGGTCTCAAACTGGCTTATTTGCCAGGTTATTTGTGGCCCGTGGAGCAATACATTTGGTCCCCATCTTGATGCAATAGAACAGTGCTTCCCAATCTTTTTCTGTTTTCTGTTCCCCCGAGCAAGAAGAAAACAATTTGCGCCCCCCACCCCATCACCCACTCTCCGCCACAACTATAAATAACAGCATTTGTCTATAAAATAGTTCTAGGTACACCTCTGCATAACATTGTATCCTTGTTAACATAAAGAAAACAAAAAAAGGAGATATAGTTCAACTTAAAAGGATGTGAAATTACACTTTATTGTAGTACGGCGGAAAAAAAGGGTCACACGCCCGTCCAACACTTTGAAAACCCCTGCAATAGAATGTTAGCGGGCCCACAAGACTTATAGAAGGATTCTACTGCAAATCAATGCTAAAAAATGGTTTTGTTGGATGCACTCAGTGGTAGACACTGCTGTGAATGAATGTGAGTGTTATTCGTCTGAAGTGTTATAATACAGTGGGAAACTGATTTCTTAATTGAATCTGCTCACATCTAACCTTGTCCATCCTGGTCTCTCCGAGTAAATATCTCAGTCTGTTACATTTCTGACACTTTCAGGTTTGCTTTCTTGTTTTTGTCCTTTTACAGAGCCACTAAACCATATATAATGGCAGGTCTGACTACTGTTTCCTAAACCTTAACTTTTTCAGTCACAAATCTGAATGAGTGACCCTTTCACATGCCACCTAATCTCAAAACATACTGTATTACAATTTTATCTGCAAAACATATATGATCAAGTTGACCATCACTATATGAATAATAAATATAATAAAAGACTCCTGTCACTCTGAATACAAACGGCTTAGAGACACATATGCAACTCATTAACTCTTTTTTTTCTTTTTGCAGTAGGATTTGTTCCGTTTTTGCACAGGTAATTCACTAAAACCTTTCAAGACGCCACAATAGGTAGATGTGCAGTTTACACTCCTAACAGCTGGGACCTATTTAACTGAATTTTGTTTATCTCAATTTGCTGTTGTGAAGTGTTTGCTATTCTTATCTTCTATAGAGAATCTACACAAACTATTTATCTTTTTTCAGCAAAAGAAAGTTTTTACCAGACAAATTTTGCAGTCTGCCTAAACGGTACAACAATATGCATGCTCCATGAGTGTGTGTGCGCCGGTCTGGAGACAATACCTTTGAAATTTTTGATCACCAACTTCTTTGACGTTTTGCCTGAGGCCACAGCAGAGGTTCTGGCTAGTCCGTTGTTGGTGTGTTCGGTCAGGGCACAGAAGCCGCCTCTCTTGTCCTGTCGAGTATCCTCTGCCATTATCAGATAAATGCTTTGACCCTACAGAGCACTACTGTGCTAACTTCCCTAAGCTTCTCCGGTCCTTTGCTAATGAATATCCCTCTCCTTTGAGTCAAAGTATTTTATATGGCACAGCCAATAACACTAGATTTAAACACAACTGACTAATGTAGGGTTAACACGGCAGAAAACAACTGCGGTGTTGCTACACACAAGCTAACATAATGTTATCTGCAGCACACAACAACCTCCAGGTTTCTTCTTTCTTCAAAGCACTTTGGCTTCTATAAAGTAAACCATTCTCGTGTCCACTACTTCCGGTTTTAAACTCCTTAACCTTTTTTGTTAAGCGGCACTAAACCTAAACATATAAGAGGCATGTTTGGCTATCGGTATGACAGATGGATACTGTGGCGCTATCTTTATCACGGAGCTAACTAGCACAACAAAATGGCTGTCAGTAGCCGAAGTATTAGTTTTTGTTCTGCGCATGTGCACAAATTCCAACTTAATACAAAACTTTGCTCGCTGATTAGGCGAAACTTTTAACTCACACATACAAAATCATAAAATCAAGTTGACAATATTATATACATTATAATATAGTATTGCCAACAGGCAGACAGAATGGACAAACATACGTACGTTATTAATCGAACGATTGAAATCCAAATTACGAGCAAAATGGAATACTTCATGCTGTAATATATTGAACAGATTGACATTTTCCCTGCACTTTCAGGGATCTTGCTGTAAATATGTGTTTATTTGTGTTTTTAAAAATCGTATGCCTTTTCCTCTGCAATGTATCTTAACACCAGGTACAAGTGATATAAGTGTTGCCCATTTTAGGAAGATAATTCGATTGCTTGTAGAGGACTGGTAACTTTGACAACGAGTTGTTCTACCCTCTTCCGAAGACTGTGGTATTGGATCCAACATTTTTTTCATGGCCCTGAAACACCTCATTGTAGCCTCATTTAAGAAATAACTCTCTATTTTAGTTGTATTTTAGATAAACATGAAATTCCCTACAAGTCAAGTGGACTTGAACGCAACACTGCATCATCCACCCTCAGTAGATCAGTGGAACTGGGCGGTGTTACATTTTGGAAGGCAGGAAGGGAGGAAGCAAGGAGCCAACGCCGCTGCTATAGCACTCAGCAGTCCTGCTTGTCAGTGCGGTAACTGCACCAGCGACATGGCTGTGGTAACCGGCAGGTGGACATAAATGCGTGGACCGCTGTGTGTGGAGTCGTAAGGCTCGTATGTGGAGGTGTCTACAGTCGTCCATGCTCTGTCTGTAGTGGTACGTAATGCTAGCATCACGGATGAATTAAGCAAGAAGAGCTTCTGCACTGGAGCAAGTCAAGGAGACAAAGCCAGGATTAAAAAAAGTGCTTTGCCCCATGACACATTTGTCAAGCAGCTCACAAGTAATGACTGCAAGTCATTATAAAATAGAAATGTTAAAGTGATGAAATAGCACTGGCATCACTGGAGAGCAGGCTTATCAGGCTAACATTAGCCCGTACCACCCCGGCCTAGAAGCGTCTCCTGTTATTTATAAAAACTAAACTTAAACAAACCACATACGTATAATTCACAATGCAAGTTGAATATCCTATAAACACATATTAAGTATTTACTAGAGCTGTTTCCCCTGCAGTTAAGTCAAACACGGCTATGTTTAGGCTAGTTAGCCGGTACGTCATTAGCTGTCAGCACAATCGGCGCAAAATAATTCTATTATTGTATAAAAAGGGAATTTATCAAATTATTCCAATTCAGGGACATATGAACACGTTCTCAACTATAATACATTAAAGGCCATAGTAAACCTAATTAAAGCGACTTGTTAATTATATTGAGATTTTGAGACACTCAAGTCACAATGACAACAAGAAAGACGGAAATAAATGTTCTGAAAATGGTGTTTAGAACTGTATTTTAGGAGTCTAAATTAGGACATAAGAACATTTGTTATTATTGCTTACAGTCTAAGTTGTGATAATAGTGATACAAGTAAATATATTGGTCTTCTTTTCCTTTCGGCTTGTCCCTTTTTTTCAAGGGTTCCCACAGTCAACAATTTCCATCTCACCCTGTCCTCTGTATCCTCAACTCTAACTCCAACTACCTCCATGTCCTCCTTCACTGCATCCATCAATCTCCTCATTGTTTCCTACCTGGTAGCTCCATCTCTAGGATCATTCTTCTACCAATATAACCACTGTCCCTCCTCTGAACATGTCCAAACCATCTTAATCTGGCTTCTCTAGCTTTTTCTCCAAACCTTCCTGTCTGTGTTGTCCCTCTAATGACCTCATTCCTGACCCTATCCATGTTAGTCACCCCCAAAGAGTTTCTCTGCATCTTTAACTCTGTCACCTCCAGCTATGTCTCCTGTTTTCCACCTATTTCTAGTGTCTTTAATCCATCCATCATAGTAAATATATTGGTCAATTAGTCCATATCAAACGTTTGGGAAATATTGTGCGCAATACTGTCCAAAAACTCAATGTTGTACATAGTACACATAAATAAAAATGTTAAATTATGAAGTAAACAGTGACTAGGGTCGGACAAAATTTGTATGCCCAATAATGTGTTTACTGATTTAATATTTCTCTTTTTTTTCATCTTCTAGTGTAGATGCCTTTGTTGAGATGAGTGTAAAGGCCTTTGAGCTTGTCCCCGCTGTGGAGCGAGAGCTTCTCATGGGCGAAAAAGCTCGCATCAATATCGAGTGTATCGAGTGTTGTGGGAAGCACTTGTATGTTGGCACCAATGACTGCATCATCCATCATTTCCTGTTGGAAGAGGTCACTTCTTCCAAAGGGAAACTGAGCTACGTGGCTCAGAAACTTTTGCACAAATACCTGGGCCTGAAGAAGCCGGTTGCTGAGCTTCGAGCGGCTTCTGCCCTGGAACGTTTGATTGTGCTTTGTGATAGTGTAGTGTTTCTAGTCGACATGGTGACATTGGAAACTGTGCCCTCGGCGGCAGGAGGTGGTGCAAAAATCAGAAATGTGACCGGATTTTGCATTAACGAAAATCCAGTCAACGGTGACCCTTTCTGTGTGGAGATGGGCGTCCTTACCTCCAAACGACGAGCCGTTCAGATTTACATGGTTTACGAGGACAGAGTGCAGCTGGTCAAAGAGGTGAGCACGCCTGAGCAACCGTGTGCCCTCAGTCTGGATGGTTACTTCTTGTGCCTGGCCCTAGCCACACAGTACATGATCTTAAATTACAACACAGGATCCTTCCAAGATCTTTTCCCTTACAACAGTGAAGAAAGAAGACCTATTGTAAAAAGGATTGGCAGGGAGGAGTTCCTTTTAGCAGCACCTGGTGGTCTCGGTGAGTTTTTCATCAGACAAAGCAAAGAATTTTCATGTAATTATTGGACAGTAACCAATGTCTTTTCAATCTGATGTTTATCAAAGATTAAAAGTGTAACTTTCCTGTCCTAGGAATGTTTGCCAATGCAGAGGGGATGTCTCAGCGAGCTCCTGTCAACTGGTCAGAGAGGGTGATCTGTGCTGCTGTTTGTTTTCCTTACGTGGTGGCCTTAGATGAGAGCTTCATCACCATCCACAGCATGTTAGATCAACAGCTGAAACAAACCCTTTCATTCAGGGATGGGCACATACTGCAAGACTTTGAAGGTATTGACATGTTTAGTTGTTTTTTTCAGTATTAATGTCACGCAAATAAAAACTGTATGTTTGTCTTTGTGGGGTTATAGTGTTAGTAGTTACATTTTTAATGCATGACACTGTTTTTCATTAATTTTGTCCTGCCTCCACCTCTAAGGTTTTCTTTCATCTGCTTCCTACTGTTGCCACTGATGACAAATGTCATCTGTAAACATCATGATACATTGAGCCTTCATAAAAGGAAGAATACAAACTAAATAAGAAACCATAATCATTATGTTCTGCTAAATGCTCAGACGGTGAGATGGCATAAAAGTGTGATAATTGTTTGTGTTGTCAGGTAAAATGATACTGGCTTCCACTAAGGCAGTATATGTCCTGGTTCCGCTGCCACTTGAGAGACAGATTCAGGACCTACTGGCTGGTCAGAGGGTAGAGGAGGCACTCACACTTACAGAGGGGGCACAGAGAAATATTCCCAAAGACAAGTTCCAGGTAAGCAACAGTGTTTATTTCTCTATCCCAGAAATGTTCTGAGACAGTCAGTCTGATCTGACTATGGTCTGTCTGCATCCACAGATCTTGCACAAAAGAATCCTTCAACAAGTGGGTTTTATACAGTTTGCTCAACTTCAGTTTTCAGAAGCAAGAGAACATTTTAGGTAAGAGAGAATGGGTTTTGTTTGTTTTATATGATTTTAATGTGTCACTGTACTATTGATATCTTAAGTCAGATAAATAAATAGATAACATAGATTACATAGAAGTAAACTCTGTGTGTTGTTTTTTAATACTCTTTCTGTAATTTTCTTTATTGATTGACATTTTAGCTGTCATTTGCACAGCCTGATCTTTCTGATGTCTTCATCTTCTCAATTTATTTATATTCTTGCAAGCTTCGTGCACTGAAGTGTGCTTGTTTCAAAACTGTAGATCAGAGATGGGTTATATAGATAGATAAGAATCTAAAATAAAATTCAAGGGAATTATATAAATTATATATATTTACTGTATATATATAATGTTTTTACTGACGTTTAACAAAAAAAGTCTGTGCTATAAGACCATGCATCACTAATACTATAAATCCTACCAGTATATAGGGGCTTTATACTGGTGGGCCAACTCTAGTATTTATTTATATGTTTGATTTGATCTTGCGGGCTGAATATAATAACGCCCCCGGGCCTGAGTCTGACACACGTGATCTATAGTTGCACAGTAGAATGAAAAGCTGCGCCATTTTTCTGGGGTAGTTGGTGGCCTAGTGGTTAAGGAAGCAGACTTTGGTCCACAAGCCCCCCGGTTCAAATCCCCCCTAGCGCCAAGTTTTCCCCCCACATCGCTCTGGAACACACATCGCAGGGGGCTGCTCAGCCAGCAGCCCCCTGCTCACTACGGTGTTGGGTTAAATGCAGAGGCACGATTTTCCAAAGGATCCTCCCGAGGGATAAATAGAGTTCTAAAAATAAAAATAATAATGGTCAGTAAAACCACATTGCTCAGCTCTGGTCATAGGATTATCTGAATTTTGTCTGAGATGGCAGACCTTTGTTTTCATTAGTGGTGGAAGGACAAAAACCACAAATTGTGTCATTGCATCTACAGGAAGGGTCAGCTAGATGTGCGAGAGCTGATTTCCCTGTACCCTCTTCTGCTTCCGGCGTCCTCATCGTTCACTCGCTGCCACCCTCCTCTGCATGAGTTTGCGGATCTTAACCAACTGGCTCAGGGAGATCAAGAAAAGGTGCTGCACTGCAAAAAGTTCCTTATTAGGTACCTGGAAGAGGTATGTGAAGTTTAAAAGGGCCACACGTTTACACAGGGTTTTTACAGATGATCCTGACACGTGTGGTTATGAGTAAAGGTTTTGTTTTTGATATTTGTGAACAGGTACGGAGCACAGAGGTGGTGAATGGCTGCAGAGAAGACGTGGACACAGCCTTGTTAAAGCTGTATGCCGAACAGCATCATGAAAACCTCACGGAGCTGCTCACTTCAGAAAATTCCTGCCTGCTGGCTGACAGCATCCCATGGCTGGAAAAACATCACAAGTAGGAGACTTGGGCTTTTGATTATTCAAGCTCATTAGCTGTTATAATGTTTACAATGTTTAATAGCCGGTTTAATATGACCTGTGGCAAAACATCATGTAAGAAAGAAAAATGCAACGCAGTTAAACTCACTCTGGGTGGAACTCAAACAAATGAACAACTTGAATGCAAATGTTTATTTTTCTACAGCATGAATCACTAACAGGAGGCCTCCGGGTGGCCGCCATGGACTGCCTAACGTGTTCTAAAGATAAATAGACTCAGATACCCTTACAATGATGAATAAAAATGACAATTGTAGGAACAGTGTCCACTATTGTATGTTCTGAACTCGACAGAACAACATTAGTTTTCTTGATTCATTGCTCAGGAAGACTGTATCAAAAAAGTAGCACTTCATTATTAGTGAGTGTCCTTGAGATAGCTCTCCGCTTGAAACAGGTTGCTGAACCCTGATCTTCAGGAACATTCTGACCTTGTTGAATAAACACTTACTTTTTATTCCTTTAACTTCTGATCCTCCTTTGTCTTTGCAGATATTTTGCACTAGGGCTGCTCTATCATTACAATGGCCAGGATGCAGCAGCACTTAAGGTTTGTACATGTAAATGTCACTAATTGTTACAACAGAGCTGTCAAGATGATCAAAACCTGTTTTCTATTTGGATTTTTTTAACAGTTGTGGATCAGTGTGGCAGATGGAGAACTCCAGGACCCCACCAGGTCAGACCTATATCAGTACATAGTAGACTTCCTGTCCTCCTGCTCCAGCCCAGACCTCATATGGAAATATGCAGAATGGGCCTTACAGAAAGACCCCACTGTAGGTTTACACAAATACCTGGCTCAAATGTCACCCATCAACTCTGCACTGGAGTCTAATTGTAAAATAATTGTTTCTGTTTGTAGACAGGCATTCACATTTTTACCAAGAGGCCTGTCAACAAGAATCAGCCACAGTTGAATCCAGATGATGTCCTTAACTACCTTGGAAAACACAACCAAGCTCTGCTGCTTTACCTGGAACATCTGGTGTTGGAGCGAAAGATTAAGGTGCTTTTCTCACTCATTTTAGAGGATACTGCTTTACTTCATATTTTAATTTATGAAAAGAGAAAGTTTGTGGGGAATATTACTTCTTTGTGAAGCCTCAAAGATGTGAATTTTAAAGAAAGTAAATTATATTGTTATTGTTTGGAAGGATACGCTTTTGTTAACAGATTTTGTTTTCAATTTTTCTTTAAATATTCAGAGAACCAGAAGCTCATTTCATTCATTTATGCTGAAATGTTTGAATTTAGAAAATTGAGAGCTCTACTAATACTCAAGCTGCTTGACCTAGGGCATGTTTTTCTGACCCAAAGAGATAAAGAAAGCCAAAAAGAGCCAAAAAAAGAGAGAAAAAGCCAAAGAGGTAGCCTAACCTAATGGCTTCAATGAAGGAGGTTGACAAAACATATTTATGCACATAAGAAGTGTGCAAAATACAGTAATTTCAGATCTGAAACCCGATATCAGCTTTGCTCATTCCAAATAAATTCATAAACATCCAAAACATATGCATAATTTTTTCTCCTTTTTTAAGATGCATGGTTAGATGGTGACATCTGGTGGAGCAGACATGAAACTGTCTTTCTCCGTTGGCTTAGCAAAGCCCTACAAATGTACACTATCTCTGGTGTTAGTGTTACTCCATAGGACATAGTATCGGCACAGCAGAGCATGTTCAGTCCTGAACATTCTGTGATTTTAAAACCAAGTGAGGATATTTGAGGCACACATTTTTGTTATATCTGTGTCCATTAGTTGCTGCCAGTTCAAGGGGAAACCTGCTGTTTGTTTTTGGACTTCAACACATTAAATGTAATGTAATTGCTCTTATTTTACCAAAGATATACTATATATAAATAGTAAAGATATATAAATATAAACTCAACATTTGCTTCTTCACCATTTTTTGTGGACTGGATGCAAACATTGAAAACTTCCTACATACACAACCATTTCCCTCAAATACTGTTCATGAATCTGTCATAATCTGTGTTAGTGAGCATTTCTCCTTTGCCAAGATAATACATCCCACATTCCAGGTGCAGAGTTTTAAGATACTGATTAGACAGCAAGATTATTGTGTTTGCGTCCCTTAGGCTGTCCACAATAAAAAAGGCCACTCTGAAATGAAATACTGATTTTGACTAATTTCCTGAACAATATTTGAGCCAAACGGTCTTATCTATGTAGAAAAAGTTTCAGATGTTCGTGCTTAGCATATTTAGTATATTTTACTTTGTTGCCATTTTTGATATTACCAATTACTTAAGTTCTGCTTAAAGCAAACATTTTCAGTTTAGTTTGAACACTTTGACAGAAATGACAGTTTACTAGTGGACTCTAATGATCTGTATTATTATTGTTTACCTGCGGTTGATTAATTCTATGTCTGTCAACTGCAAAGTTATTAAAATGCAGCTCAAAGTAACAGATACAAAATATGTCTAATTTATTTATCCTCTGGACAGTGACATTCTCAAAATCGATACATGTAAAATATATTCGTAAATTCATTATTTAAATCAGTGGTCCCCAAGCACTGGGCCGGGACCATACACAATTAATTCAAGTAGGGATATTTTATAGGTAGGAAAATATTTCAGAACACCGGAAATGTATTTTTATTAAGGGATATTTATCTGCCACAATTTAACGACCAGTCCGTGAAAATAATTTGAGACATTTAACCTGTCTGTGGCGCAGAAAAGGTTGTGGTACCCTGATTTAAATGACACGTTCCCTTTAAATGAAACAACTTGACGGTTAGCTTTAGAACTAGATAATTTCCTTTTCCATCCTGTCCTGGACACTGTGAAGTTGCTGTATAGCTGAATGAAGAACTATTCGAAAATCTTTGCACATCAAAGTATAAAGTACATAATTTTTTACTTTTGAAATGATTTATTAAACCAGTATTCTAATAAAAACTTTTCTTTCTTTTGTGGAGACAGAAAGAGAAGTTCCACACGCACCTGGCTGTGTTGTACCTGGAAAGAGTCTTATCGCTGCTGTCCAAGTCGGCAAAGGATGAGCAGCAAATCTCCACTGCAAGAGAGAAGCTGCAGGCTCTTCTCAGAGAGTCTAAACTGTACAGAGTCAACTTCCTTTTAGGTAAACATATGCCTGGGACACACATGAGTGAAATTTTAAATGTTATTCAATAACTGAAGAATGTGAAGAAATGCAAAATTTAGTTCTCACTGTAAATGGACAGGGCTTGTGGGTTTTTAGGGCTGATGTAGATATTTGTTTCAATCCAATCTTGGTCATAATCTCTTTCACAATATTTACTGTATTATTGAAGAATTTAGCAAGGAAATAAAATTGTTATTATAACATCATTGTTTAGTTTTAGCTATGTGAGAAACATTGGTAGAAACTTTCTAATTGATTTGTGCTCCTGCTTTGTCTAGGTAAGATTGAGAACTGCGAGGATCTCCTGTTAGAACGTGCAACATTACATGGGAAGCTGGAGGAGCACGATAAAGCGCTGCAGATTTTAGTGCACAAACTCAAGGACTTTCAATCTGCTGAGGCCTTCTGTCTCTGGGCATCATCTTGCCAGGATTCTGCTTACAGGCAGAAGCTGTTTCATCTACTCCTAAAAGTTTATCTGGACGGGAACCACTGTGGAAGATCGAACGCAGCAGCGAGCGTCAGCGGAGAGTATGACATGGCAGCCGTGGACCTTTTAAATCGGCATGGAGAAGTGTTTGATGCAGCCCACGTCCTTCAAATCCTCCCGGAAAGTTGGTCACTGCAGCTGCTTTGTCCGTTCTTGAGTCGAGCCGTCAGAGCCAGTATGCACGCCTGCCGCATGTCCCAGATAGGTTTGGGACTAGCCTATTCTGAAAACCTTCAACTCCTGCATGACAGGGTGAGATGCACCTAACATATGTTGTCAAGTTGATTAACAATTTACTTTCACTACTTCCTTGAAACCAGGGGTCTCAAACTTGTGGTCCGTGGGCCAATTACGGCCCCGTAACAATATTGCGGTCCCCACCTTGATGTGAAAGTTGAATTTATAATGTTTTATAGATTTGTTCTCTACATTTTATGGTAAATCCATAGTTCTCAACTTCCTGGTCCACAGTCTCCTTCTGGTTCAGTGTTGTATTACACAGAATCTATGGAAAACTGATTTTTTAATGAAATCTCTTTGTATTAAACACTGAAAGCTGATGTGGCCCTTCTGTAAAATGATAGCATGGGTGGTGGCCCTCAACTTGTTTGAGACCCCTGCTTTAGACCAAACATAGCATTTAAACCATGGCTCTTTAGCTGGTTTAATGCAGATTTTCATGTCAAATTTTGTGTTTGTGTGATACAAGAATCTCATGCAGACTTGAATGTCAGACTTATGTTAATTGATGACAACTGAGTTGTTACTGTTGAGACACAAGGCCTCTACTTGAGGTGAGTGATCTCCAAAACTAGTGCTATAGTTTCTAAGTAATGGCTGTCTCATCAAATGGAACTGGTGTTTAATCTATTAGAAATGTGATAAATCAAAGTTAGCATTGCACAGCAGGTGTAGGTTTTAAAGAAAACTCATTCACCCCATGCCCAAATCTCTGATTTACTGCAGCTAGTTTTTTTTTTCCATATTTGAAAACAAAACTGACATTTGAAAAAATAATTTCATTTCAGTTTTGAGCAGATGAAAAAACAGAACATGTTGAACATCTAACACCGGATTTGTGAAAGCTCTTAATAATTGTTTTATAAAAATAGCCAACATTAACTCAATGTTGACAGAGCCTTTTTAAATACTTGAAGTCTGTGTTATACTTAATACTTGAGTCCTGAGTCAGTCACTTCTTTTGGACCAAAAAGAATCTCCTCACTTCCCATAATACATCATGAAAGTTGTCTTAGGAACAAGTCTGCAATAACTGATAACATCCAAGAGCTTAGCACATAAATATGAATTCTCTGACAAATGCTAGAAGCTGAGAGAGTGGTGAGGACAGCATCTCTGTTGAGGACACCACCTTGTCTGAACTATGTTAAAATAAGGAAATAACAGCTGTACTTCACTGAATAAAGGCACACTGTCAGTTCAAACAAATATTATCAAGGTTACAAGTTTTATTAATTCCACAGCACGTTCTCCAATTAAAAACCACTAAAAACTGATTTATTTGTCCAAGATTTAATAGATTAAAATACCCTCCTTATTTTCATATCTTAAACATAGGTATAAACCAATTAATTAAACATATAAATAGTTATAGTTAGGAAAACACATTGGAGGGACAGATTGACAGATGAGGTCAGGCAGGAGTCTCTATGGACGATGTTTGCAGATGACATAGTGAACTGCAGTGAGAGTAGGCTGCAACTAGAAGAGAACCTAGAGAGGTGGAGGTTTGGACTAGAGAGAAGAAGAGTGAAGGTCATTTGTAGCAAGGCAGAGTACATGTGTGAATGAAAGGGGGAACAGTGGAATGGTGAGGTTACAAGAAGAAGAGGTGGTGAAGGTGCAGTTCAGATACTGAGCATCAACTGTGGAAGAGAGGAGAAGAATAGAGTACAGGCAGGATGGAACAACTGGAGAAAGTCTGATCTTTGATAGAAGAGAGTCAGCTAAGGTGAAGGGAAAGGTTTACAGGACAGTTGTGAGACCAGCCATGATGTATGGTTTAGACACTAGGAATAGGTAGAAGACGGGAGGAAGAGCTGGAGGTGGAGGAGTTAAAGATGCTGAGGCTTTGTAAACTAGTTTGTCTACGTGATGTGAGACAGACACATCCAAGCCTGGTTGACCAGACCAAGCAAAACCTTTGAATAGATTTTAACATGCAATAAGTCTGTGAGCTGTGAACTCTGCATACGCTCTGTTTAACTAGTGTCCTGTGTCTTTTTTTTTCTCTTACAGTTAAAAGAGCGTAAAAAGAACATTGTTGTGTCAGAGAAGAAGGGATGTCACCTGTGTCACAACACCTTCAGTCAGCCAGACGTGGTTTGTTTGCCTGGTCCAGTGCCTGTTCACACTCACTGTGTTGCCCAGAGAGTAAGAGATTCTCCCACAAAGAGACTGTTGGCTAACAGCAGTAACCACACGTGAGACACAACCACATAACCTGTCATGTGATCTTTGTCTGAGAAACTAATAAGAATAAAGCCGAGTGTACAGAGATTTGTTAAGGCAGAAGACTGTTTCATTTTTGCAACGCACGGACAGGTTGAAAAAAAGTAAGCTGTAACTGTGGGTGTGAATGTGTGCGTGCATATGTGGATGTGACGGAGAAATGGAAAGACACAGGTTCTAAATTCTCATGCTGCATTTATGCTGCCCTGTGGGTTTTTATTGAAATAAAAAAAATCCGCCTTTGCACCAATTCTAAAGATAAAAAAACTGTTTCTGTTTTTAGTCATTTTTTAATTGCTGTCAGCACTCGGACAGTCCAGAGAACTGTGATTTGACCTACTGCATGCTATTTTTATAGCAAATTTTAATTTTACTATTTACAGGAATTATCTTAAACTCATTAAACACTGTAATCAGTTAATTTTCTTGTTTTGTTAAATGTTACTGTTAAGAAAGCACTAGACAAGAAACCTCTCTACAAACTTACTACAATAAACACATTTTTACTGAGTGACATTTTATCCAACTCAAACTCGAACGTTGATGCTGATACATCAAAAGGTTTAACTGAATATATTCAATACTGAAACATACGTCCTCCCTATTTGCAGTGGAGTAGCAGACCACCAGATGGCAATAGCACACAATTTCCAACCATGCGATGACCAGCAGTTTTTAAGTGGAATAATTTACTGAGGTTTTCACCTTTGTTCTTTCCCCCTATATTTCCTATGATTATTTAAGGGAATGATGGGGAAAAATACAGCTGTCTGCTGGCCACTAATAAACCAGAGCTGTTAAATCAATCACTATACACAGGTCATTAAAAAACAAGATGCTTTGAGATGTGCAATTAAAATACTTCAGATGATTAATCATTACTGACGCCAGTGAATGAATGTGCAGCGCTTCTTGCCTTCCAGAGGAAAATATTCAAACAAGACAAAAGGTCTATCAGCTGTGACTCCGATAGACCAAGACCGTCCAACCTGATTCATCTCAGCTTTCACAACCGTGCCCCGAAGAGTTCTGAAATTACGACTTTAACCTTTTAATCCCAAATCCGCTTGCAGAGTTGGAGGTCGGTGCTGTCCCATCATAATGAAGTCCTAAAATTCTTTACAGACTTGTCATCTCAAAGAACTGCCTTGTCCATTTAGCACATTCCCTTCATCGTGTATGTGTCAGATACCAATAAAGTGAACCTTGGACCCCATAAATGTCCCGCATAACCAGTCACAACGGCTCTTTGTAGTCACATGGTGAGAGCATGTATCAACAATGGATTTCTGTATTCTATGAGGATTTTGCACTTGAAGTTAAACAATTTTGATCAAAGTTAAAAAACCCTGGAATGTTAACTGGTGACTCTGGCAGCTTTGTCATGTGTCTCAGAAAAATAACCTTGCCTCACAACAGACGCTCATTGGCATTTTGGGTAAACATCCTTTGAGAAGTTTCACTTTAATGAGTCTAAAAAAAGGTTTGGTATCTTTCCCAAATGAAGTCTCCAAGGAGGATCCTTTTTTTCCCCGAGAACAAAAGGTGCTTGGAGTTCTTCCAGATGTTCATTCCTCTCTTGTACATCACTGTCCAACTGACTAAAAGACGTGAGTGTTGTGGGCTTTGCTCTTTTTCTCTGTTGTCTGTCCTGTTGATGTTTGCATTTTGTAGCAGTGACCTATTTCAACTCTATTTTTCTATTATGGACAGTAGATTTTTTTTTTTTTTGTGGTGTGCTGCCTGCTTAAAAGTCCTTACAACAATAATTGTAATCAATAAACACAAACATTCTGTGGGGAAATTGGATGTTGTATATATATGTGTACTGATATGTATATATTAAATTTGTACTTGATTTTGCTTTCCTTATTAATGCCAACACAGGTGTAGTGTAAAGACTGTAAATCTGTGTAATTTAAATAAAGAAATATCCCTGAATATCTAACTTGTCTCAGGGACATTAACTTTTGAGCTTTCAAATT
Source organism: Paraplagusia blochii (assembly GCA_016785265.1). Taxonomy (NCBI): domain Eukaryota; kingdom Metazoa; phylum Chordata; class Actinopteri; order Pleuronectiformes; family Cynoglossidae; genus Paraplagusia; species Paraplagusia blochii. The sequence goes on along the minus strand of JAFBJS010016270.1, from coordinate 33,857 downwards.
CTTTAAACATTTTTGACTGATAAAATTAGGACAACCCTCACACCCACCATCCAGTCATTTGGTCCTCTCCAATTAGTTCTACCCAGATTGTTTCTAAAAAAAATCTAAATAATCCATAAAAACAACACTTATTTCACTTTAATAGGTGCATGGAATACAGCAGCACAGCTTTTATTTTGAAGGGTACTTTTTTAGTTTTACTAAAGTTTAGTGTAAGTTTTAGTGTTATTAAATAAACAACTTTCTAGAGATTTTTCTCATTTAATACTAATTCCCTTGAAACTATTTAGAGGCAGAAGACACATTCTCTCACAGTCAAATTACTGCTTTTCATTGTAAAATTTGAGTTATACTAATCAGATATTCAGACATCACTTAGTCAACGATAGAATATTCTCAATAATTACCATAACCATTTCAACCATTTAGTGAATCTAGACTTGTTTCGTGCGTTTGCGGATGACATTGAGAGCTGTAATGAGACTTGGCATCAGTTTTAAGAGAACCTAAAGAGGTGGAGGTTTTACATTAAAGGGAAGGGGAATGCAGGTCAGTCGAAGCAAAACAGAGTACATGTGTGTGAATGACAGGAAAAACAGTGGATTGATGAGGTTACAAGGAGCAGAGGTGGTGCAGGAGTTGAGATTCTGAGGATCAACTGTTCAGAGCAGTGGAGACTGTGGAAGAGAGGAGAAGAATATAGTAGAGGCAGGATGGAACAACTGGAGAAAGTCTGATCTTTGATAGAAGAGAGTCAGCTAAGGTGAAGGGAAAGGTTTACAGGACTGTTGATAGACCAGCCATGATGTATGGATTAGAGACACTAGGAATAGGTAGAAGACAGGACACAGAGCTGGAGGTGGAGGAGTTAAAGATGCTCAGATTCTCTTTGGGGGTGACAAGGATGGACAGGATCATGAATGAGGTGATTAGAGGGACAACACAGACAGGAAGGTTTGGTGAAAATGCTACAAAAGCCAGATTTTTTCACAGTGGACCAAACGTTTATTGACAAATAATCACAATTGTGCATGTTTTCCCTTCTCTCCAAACATGTAATATATTAATATGAAAACAAATTTAGTTGTTCAAATGAAATGAATGAAACATAACACATCAGTTGTGTCTGTCCATATGTCACTTTGTCTTAAATCTTTTTTTTCACAGACCAAAAACAACAAAAAAGACCCCCAAAATATTTTTTATATAACATAACGCACAGAATGCTAATACCGAAAATCCTATCAGTATAAATAAGATATATAATCTGCGGGCCAACTCTTGACAATGGATATGACATCTCGCAGGCTAAAAATAATTACATTGTGGGCCAGATTTGGCCCCTGGGCCTGACTTTGACACATATGATAGAAAAAACACACTATGTTTAAAACACACTATTGTGTAAAAACACACAAAGACAATATGTGAAGTCAAAGTTACTTGACCTTAAATAAGTATATTTATAAAACATAAGAAAATGTTCATGTATTTAGAATAGCAAAATGAGATATTATGAGATACTTATATAATGAGATACTTATAATAGTATACTTCTTTACTACCATTGTGACAATGACAATTTCAGTTGGAATAAACATGTTTTATTTGATGTAAACTCGAGAGTTGTTTGTAGATTTTTTAAATTTATTTCCAGCAGTTAAAACCTTTTGACCATTGAACAGTGGAAAACTTAATATAAAAAGGGCAATGATTTGTTTATTGGCAAAAACAACAGACGTCCGGTGTGTTTATAGAAGTTGTAAATGTGCATCTGCCTGGATACTATTTTCAGTGGCTCTAATCCTTATGGAAATGTTGTGAACTGGTGGTGTGAACTGATTTTCATCACCTTTCCCCTACAGAGGATGGGATCAGAGTGGTGGCTGAGGTTTTGGAATAACAAGTGAAATCACCTTTATTACCCTTGTACAGATAAATATAGACATATTGGTTTATTATGCACAGAATTTGACACTTTTTCAAGACAGCGCCTCACGATGGGGTTCAAACCTGCACCAAATCTCTTTTGCACTGAGACTTGGGCTGAAATTGGTCTCCCTCATTCATCTTTTTCTGCTTATCTGTTACTGAGTCGCAGAGGCAGCAGTCTCCACAACTGCCACCCAAATCACACTGCTCCATACTGTGAGCCTTCC
>JAFBJS010016270.1:539-31358 GCA_016785265.1 Paraplagusia blochii | reverse complement strand
GGTTTATTATGCACAGAATTTGACACTTTTTGAAGACAGCGCCTCATGATGGGGTTCAAACCTGCACCAAATCTCTTTTGCACTGAGACTTGGGCTGAAATTTAACTCCCTCGTTCATCTTTTTCTGCTTATCTGTTACTGAGTTGCAGAGTCAGCAATCTCCACAACTGCCACCCAAATCACACTGCTCCATACTGTGAGCCTTCCTGTGGGTGGTGAGCCCAATGGAAATTGTGTGGGTCAGGTCAGTGCTGTATGTGGCAACTTGGAAATCAAGGGAAGGTTAACTTCTTGTCATTGTGATTCACACCACTGCACAGAATAAAATGTGATCCATCACCAGGGTGGGCAGTGGGTGGGGATGATGTCATGCTCAGTGCACCTCAGTGGTAACTTTGCAGTTCAGTTCCTTAGCCACTAAGCCACCACTGCTCTTAATTGAAATATAATATGATACAATAAAATAAAATATAGATATATCATATAGATATCTTCTTCTTCTCCTTCCCCCTTGTCCCTTTTTCACCGATTTTCATCTCCCCCGTCCCTTCAACCACCTCCATGTCCTCCCTCACTACATCAATAAATCTACTCTTTGGGTTTACTCTTATATAAGCGCTGTCCCTCCTCTGAACATGTCCAAACCATCACCATCTGGCTTTTCGAGCTTTTTCCCTAAACCTTCCTGTCTGTGTTGTCCCTCTAATCACCTCATTCCCAATCCTGTCCATCCTTGTCTCTCCTAAAGAGAATCTCAGCATCTTTAACTCTGCCACCTCCTGCTCTGTGTCCTGTTTTCTACCTTTTGCTAATGTCTCTAATCCATGGCTTTCTTGAAAACCTTTCCCTTCATTTTAGCTGACACTCTTCTATCATAGATCATATCAATATAATAGGAAACATTTCTTATTGTAAGAAATATATAACTGGTTCTTGGTGGAAAACCTTAACAATAAAACAATCTTGGGATTTTTTTTTTCTACTTAAACAATTTAAGGAGAGGAACTGAAAAAGTGTAAAGTGCCCCCTACCGATGACTAGCGGTCACTGCAGCCCCTTCAAGCAACAAAAACGCCATCTTTAAGTGTCAAAACACAGCAGCAGCGTTCGCGAACAGAACCTGAGCCAAGTTCTGTTGACAAAGGGTAGATTTATTTTCAGAAAAAAAAAACACGCAGCTAAACTGTATTCACAGTTTGAACTCATCGAGACTCCTGTCGATATTAGTCCAATGTGTTTGATCGCTGCGCCTCTACAAACACTGTTTTCTTGTGTCGGTCCCGGTTGAGGTTGAGTGGTTCCGTGGCGGAGAACAAGAGAGAGGTAAGACAAGGGAGTATATTAAGGTCATGAAACACTAGAGAAATCACCAGAAACAAACGTCAACATGTCCCGAAGTTGACAATGATGGTGAAAAGTTATTGTCGTATACGTTCGGTTCGGCTAATGCTAACTCTTAGCTCGGTGGTTAGGTTCGGTGGTTTCCTGTAAATTAACAACACGTGTGTTTACATTTATCGCATAGTTGAGTGTAAACCGCCAGAAAGACAAACTGTGGGGTGGTGTTGTTGTTAATGGAGGTAGGCGTGTTCCTCCCTCACTTCAACTCAATGACGCATGGACAAAAACATTAGTGTTTATGTTTCTTACCTATTCATTATTATCATATCATTTTTGTATTAATTTTTACTGTAACTCAAGCGTCTGTCAAATGTATTGTAATGTAATGTTTATATGTCACCTTAGCGAGTTCTTAGTTCCTGGCTTCATTGACTGCTTTGAGTTTGAGGACCTTTTTCGCTTTGTCCTCATATAGAAGTAGTGTTAAAAATACACTTTTTACTTGTATATTGTTTCGGATTAGACACCTTACCAATAGCCAGAAGACAGGAGGCAGAGCTGGATGTTGAGGAGTTAGAGATGCTGAGATTCTCTTTAGGAGAGACAAGGATGGACAGGATCAGGAATGAGGTCCTAAGAGGGACAACACAGACAGGAAGGTTTGGGAAAAAAAGACTAGAGAAGCCAGATTGGGATGGTTTGGACATGTTTATAGTGAATACACTGGTAGAAGAATGATCCTAGAGATGGAGCTACCAGGTAGGAGACAAAGAGGAGCTTCATCAATGCAGTGAGGGAGGACATGAAGTAGTTAGTCAAGAGTTGAAGATGCAGAGGACAGAGTGAAATGGAATACCTTGAAGAAGAAAAACCTTGATATATATTGAGAAATATTTCCTGTGGTTGCAGTATTTTTTTCTGTGTACATTAAGAAATTATTTACATTTTATAAGCTAATAACCCTAAATGAACAAGTAGATACTAAATTTGAGACAGGAATATTAGTTTAAGCTGATAAAATAGCCTATCTTCAGCTCTTCAGTATTGGCTGCTGCCAATTATTGTCTTTATTTTTTGAAACAGTTTTACTTCCATTAACAAATATCTATTGACTTGTGTTGTTTTTGTGTAATTATTCTGTGTTTTGCCTACTCATCTTACTGGTTTAGGTCTTTTATGAAGGCCTAGACTTGTCTTTCTTTATCTGAAATCTGCAGTCTCGCTTTTGATTATTCAGGATGAAACGAGTCCATCCAGTGAATAAGGAGGACGGCGGTGGGGGCAACAGCATTAGCAGTGGCTCTAGGAAAACCCTTAAGCGACCCTTTAAGGGTGGACAAGATAAAGATTTGGAGGAAGAAAGTGCTCACTGGGAATGTCTGCCTCAGGAGATCATGCTTCACATCTTTCAGTTTCTGCCTCTGCTGGACAGAGCCTATGCCTCACAGGTAAGATTCACCTGCAGCTTTGTACTTGAAGTAATGCCTTGTTAATCATACATTTAATTATAGTGATCTTTGATACATAACATCTTAGAAGATATGATAGTTAGAGACTGTACCACCAGGTTTTGTAGATAGATAGAACAATAACTGTTTTTTGGCGTTTAAAACAGTGATGCATCATCAATAAGCACAATGGCCGCTATGTATTTTGCATAGCAAATGTTGAGTGTCAGTAGCATTCTGTCCTATAAACTATATTGAGCTAAATGTCACAACTGGGGAGAAATTTTGTTTTAAAAGCCTTAGAGCTCTTTGTTCTGTCCATTGTGATGGACAGAACTTTCAGAGGAGAAGATGTCCAACTACCCTCCTCTAAAAGTGATAAATAAATGCACACATCTTGTTTAAAAAGGTCCCGACAGCAGCATTGCACACACATTTCTGCTGCAGCTGAGAAAAGAGAAGCTGAAAAATTAATTCATCTACAAAAAACATGGATGAATTTGGAACAAAAAGTACATCTGGAACTAAAGCGGACACACTGCTGCTGCAGACTCACTGTAGGTACTGCTGCAGGTTATGAGCGTATTTTTTAGTTTAGGATCTAGCTGTCTAGTAACTGATTGTGGTTGTTCCAGTAGTTTGGGAATTCTGACTGCGTTAATACTAACATGGGTGATGGATGTAAAAGCTGCCTTTGCTTTGGCCCGAAGTGTCTCTGTCATTGTGTCAGTTAGGGCAGTCGGCTTCCATTCGGTTTACCACCTGCAGAAATGTTCAAGAGTGGCTGGTAAAGTGTAGTGTGATTTGTGTGGTGGTCATGTGACCAGGTTGCAAAGCTGGTGAAGTGGATGGATAGATGAATGTAAGAGCCACATGAAACCGGGTGAACAGCCGCAGGTTGGCCATATCTGATATATGTGTATATCTTATTGTGCAAACCATAAAATGCTCAGCGGAAAAAAAGAACAATGTTTTAGAGCTTCACTTATAAATTATACATCTTTGATGTCATTGTTTTTGCAATAAGTTGTATACACACAAATGGGCTGTGGTCGCAGAACAAATATTTCACTGGAATAAAAATGTTAAATAACAAAATAAAGGACTGATGCATCATAATTTTATCTCCACAGGTGTGTCGGGGCTGGAACCAGGTCTTTCACCTGCCCGAGTTGTGGCGTTGTTTTGAGTTTGAGTTAAACCAGCCTGCCAGCTCCTACCTGAAAGCCACTCACCCAGATCTCATCAAACAGATTATCAAGCACCACTCAAACCATCTTCAGTACGTCAGTTTTAAGGTATGATCCGATGAGGAAAATAATTTTGTTTTCTCCAAATTAAAGCAACATACTTTTAAAAAAGTTGTTTTATTTTGTCTAAAGGTGGACAGCAGCCGAGAATCAGCAGAGGCAGCATGTGACATCTTGTCTCAGCTGGTCAACTGTTCCCTGAAAACACTGGGGCTCATCTCTACAGCCAGACCAAGTTTTATGGAGGTGTCTAAAGTAAGACGCACAGTTCTAACTAATTAATTTCCAAAAAGTGTAAAATAAAATTACAGATATTTATATTTAATTAATAATGTATTTAAATAATATTAAAAAAGGTGTCAGGACTGATCTGTGATAGAACAGTGCCAGTTAAGGTGAAGGGAAAGCTTTACAGGACAGTTGTGAGACCAGCCATGATGGATGGATGGATGGATAAGAGACACTAGTGTAGGTAGAAAACAGGAGGCAGAGCTGGAGGTGGAGGAGTTAAAGATGCCGAGATTCTCGTAAGGATTGACTAGGATGGACAGGATCTGGAATGAGGTGATTTGGGGGACAACACAGACAGGTAGGTCCGGAGAACAGCTAGACAAGCCAGATGAAGATGGTTTGGACATGATCAGAGGGGGGACAATGTTTATATTGGTAGAAGAATGCTAGAGATGTAGCTACCAAGTAGAAACAAAGAGGAGATTGATGCATGCAGTCAGGGAGGACATGGAGGTAGTTTTGTCTTAGAGTTAAGAATACAGAGGACAGGGGGAGATGGAAATGATTCACTTGCTGTGGCAACCCCAGAAAAAAGGGACAAGCGGAAAGGAAAAGAAGAAGATATAAATAATAACTCATATTATAATAACTGATATGACACGTGTAGTAAAAGAATTAATTATAGTTAATAATACATATTCACTGCACTATAAGCAGTCTAAGTAAAAAATATGATTTTTCAAAACTTAGTTCTTATAAACCACATTATTAATAAGTAAATATTAATTAAAAAAGCAACAACAAATGAACTACCACGTATGTCCTACAGGGGAACCTTGAATAAAAATGTTTCTTACTCATGTAAGAATGTAAGAATGAGAGGCCAGTGAAAATAAAATAACATTTAAAGCTTTTTGATGTACTAGTTTATTTCTGACTCACTCACTGAGACTCACTCACTTTTTCTCTCTCTTCCAACAGTCTCACTTTATCTCAGCGCTGACAGTGGTTTTTGTCAACTCCAAGTCATTGTCGTCCCTGAAAATTGATGACACACCTGTAGATGACCCCTCCCTCAAAGTCCTGGTGGCCAATAACAGCGACACTCTGAAACTGCTGAAAATGAGCAGTTGCCCTCATGTTTCACCTGCAGGTACAGTGCTGACGCTCACCATTCTATCATCTGCTCCACTACTCTTGTGTGTGAGTGTACTGTTGGTTTGAATAATTCTACTAATCTAAAACCAGAGACCTTTTTAAAGTAAGTCTATTCGCTGTTTTCCCTGAGCTGCGAGAATTGAAATGATGAATGATGATTAAAAAGTGTCAGCAGCTGCCAAATAACATTCTTTTTTAAAGATTACCTTTAATTTCCTAATTCCTAATGCTCTTATTCTCAGGCATCTTGTGCGTGGCTGACCAATGCCATGGTTTGAGGGAACTTGCACTCAACTACCATTTGCTGAGTGATGAACTACTCATTGCTCTGTCCTCAGAAAAACACGTTCACCTTGAGCATCTCCGCATCGATGTTGTTAGCGAGAACCCTGGCCAACAGTTCCACACTATCAAAAAGAGCAGCTGGGACGCCATGGTGCGTCACTCTCCAAAATTTAACCTGGTCATGTATTTCTTTCTTTACGAGGAGGAGTTTGGCCCTTTCTTTCGAGATGAAGTCCCAGTTACCCATCTTTACTTTGGTCGATCGGTCAGCAAAGATGTCCTGGGACGTGTCGGGCTAACCTGCCCACGTCTGGTTGAGCTGGTTGTGTGCGCTAACGGGCTTCGGCCCCTAGATGAAGAGTTGATTCGCATTGCTCAGCGCTGCACGCAGCTCTCAGCCATTGGCCTTGGGGAGTGCGAAGTGTCCTGTAGTGCCTTTGTGGAGTTTGTGAGGATGTGTAAAGACAGACTGACGCAACTATCCATCATGGAGGAGGTTTTGGTTCCAGATCATCGCTATGGGCTGGATGATATCCACTGGGAGGTGTCAAAGTATCTGGGCCGTGTCTGGTTCCCAGATATGATGCCGACCTGGTAGATCTGTTGATGAAGCATTATGATAGTGTGAGTGTGTTTAAGTTTACGTATATTTAACAGGGGATCTGTGTTTCCTAAAATTAAACATAAAAATACTTTACTACATGAAGATATTTTATTTTTTTGTATAGATCAATAAACCCTATGGTATTGGTCCACACTCAGTGTTCTTAAGTCCCCCTATTTATTTGTGTATTTAAATATATATTTGTTTTTTTGTCTTAAGTTATTTAGCACTTTGTTTTAGGAATGTCTTTAAAGATATTAGTTATTAGATATTCTTGCATGAAAAGAAGATAAATATTCCACAAACATATACACTCATTTGCACTGGGTGTTTTTTCTGAGATGTATTTTGTTATGATTACCCTGACATATGAAATCACCGGATTTGTGTCTTTCCTTAGTTCAGTTAAGACAATCAGGTGATGGGGAAATGTACACTAAATTAGGATGGATGATTACCATTATAAGGTAGTGTCTTTATTTTCTTGTATAGGAATGATTAAAAATTAATTTTCTTCTTGTGGAAGTAACCTTAATTTTTATTTTAACAACCCAAATCTTGACTGGAAATATTGATCTTCAATGGATTCTGTTTCAGAGTGTGTTAACATAAATTACATATATTACTTTGTTTCCTTTTTTGTTTGAAAAACATTGTATAACTCCAAGATCCACAGGTTTTTCTAATTTGCAGAATCATTGTAAAAGTCCCAAGATGCTACGATCTGCAATCTAAGTTTTATGTTTCGTCGGTAAAGGCTCCCCTGACTTCATCCAACAGTTTTGGATTCAAGTCTAGATTGCATCAGGTGTTCGGGCTGTGAGTTCCAGGATTGCATTTTTAAGGAAGAGGTCATTTTCTAAGGAATATTTATTATTGCTGTAAAGGCTGTACGGATTGACTTTTATCACTTTGTCTTACCCAGAGGAAAAGTTTATATGTTCAACCTTCTTCAGATTTTCAACAACTTATAGGAGCAGTGATGATACTTCCATTTTTCTGTCTGTTCACACATTAAAAGGTTAATCAAAACAAACTTCATCCAGAAAAATACATGTGTAAATAGAAATTCTGTTTTTATTTTGCCATGGAATTTGTGAACTTTTGTATATTTCTCTCCTGTTTTGTAGCAATAGCAGATTATTTCTTAATGTATGAAGGAAGAAAATGTAAGATGAACATTCAATAATAAACTGCACTTGCATTTCAGTGATTTATATGTAAAAATCACACTTATTCTGCACGTGTATTGAGACTTTTTCTTTTTATTACAGTCTAACTACATTTTATATATTGTACAATGATTTTATGTTCTTTGTTGATTAAATTGTTAACTGAGCTGCATAGGTCAACGTTTTTACAGAGGTAATGGTAATACATAATATTCTTTCTAGGTGTGATTCCTGTCTTCATCACAAATGTTAGTTGCCTGCATACATACATATAAATGTGTATACTGTATATGTATGTATAAATATGTTTATTTATGTGTATATCTATATATAGATCTAGAAAGTAAGTTATGATTATGTGCCAATAAGCTAATATTTAATTGCGACCGCCAAAAAAAAAAAAAATATATATATATATATATATACATATAAGCAGCAGTTAATGTATGATAATATAGTATAGTATGATAATTAATAAAAAAAAATGATTTGCGACCGCCGAACAATTCATAAAGTAGTAAAACAGTGGACCGGGCCAAGATGGCGGTTCTACGGCGCCAATAGACAGGAGCGGCCGATGCAGCGTCTATTCTTTATTGTGTCTATGGATAGAAACGCCGCCTCCTGCAGGTCGACGTCGGTGCTGATGGGAGGACATCAGGGGGTTGAAAAAACTTTGCTAGCTTAGCCCGTGATTTAGTCGCTGCTAGTTGTCTCAAGTTATCCAGCTTGGGTTTTTTACTTTGTTGAGAGAAGAGAAGATGCTGGGGGTTGCGGGGATGCCGGGCAGGTAGGAATCATGTTTTTGACATTGTTTTTTCCTATTAAAATAAATAATAAACAACCACCACTAGAGCCCGTGGGGCAGTAGCATCGAGCTATGGCTAAAGGCGAGTTAAAGTAACAAAAACGATAAATAAGAATAGAAGACGCTTCTCTTGTTTTGTAAATATATTGGTGAAATCAAGGTTATTTCTGGTAGACGGATATAATGTCATAACTTTTCAGTCGTTGCGCTCAACAACAATACCAAGTCACGTCTGTGTGTTTCCTCACATTTCGACTTATCTAATGTATTAGCAGATTTTGAACTAAACGTACCTAAATATGAACTAATCTTAAAGCCATTTGTTTCAACAAACCTTATATTAAACAACATATTTCAATTAACAGCACCGTTCAATCAATCATGTTTAAAATCCAAAGAATGCATGGTATGCAAGTGACGTCGCTACTATTAGTCATTCGCAGGGTTGCAGCCACATTTTCTCAAAGGACGGTCAACATTTACAGATTCACAAATGCCTCTCCTGTGGGGTGTTACAGACCCAGGCATGCTAAAGTGTAAACCAGGGGTCCCAAACTTGCGGCCCGTGGGCAATTAGTGGCCCGTGGGGCGATATTTTGCGACCCCCACCTTGATGTGAAAATTGAATGTTAGTGGGGGCCACAAGATTTATAGAAGGACTTTACTGCAACTCAATGCTTAAAAAAAGGTTTTGTTGGATGCACTCAGTGGTAGACACTGCTGTGGATGAACGTGGGTATTACAAGACTCGTCTAAAGTGTATTACAGTGGGAAACTGATTTTTTATTTCATTTTCACGATTTTTTTTTCTGTATTGAACATTAACTACTAATGTGGTCCTTCGACAAAATGTCATTGGGCACAGTGGCCCTCAGAGGCCCCCGTTATAACGTTATTCAACTTGTTTTAAATCAAGGTATATATTTATATGTCCGCATAAAATAGTGGAATATGAAGACATGACTTTGCATAGTCGTGGCAGAAAATTTAAGGTTTTTTTTAGCTGTTTGGTTAATGACCGTGCATTTAATGTAATATATAAACAAGCCTTTAACATTTTTCTCACTTTTAAACCCTGTTGTATTGTCCAAGACACTACTAAACCATCCCAAAACATCAATGACTTTGGGGTGCCAGATTTTTTCTTCTTCTCTCACTTAAAATGTGACTAAATTGGTTCTACATGGATGTGAAGTGACTGTTTAACATTTAAATTGACTGCTCAGAATCGTCCATCATCTCCCACAGTTAAATTTTTACCATAGCTGCTTCTCGTCCATATTGAGCAGAGGGCAATGAACAAGTGTGAGAGAGAACCTCACACCCAAAATGATTGACGTTATTTAGATTCTTTTTCTAGGCAGCAGCTGAAATAACCGCAGCAGTTAATGTAGGAGCAATGTGAAGAATGATACACATTGGTCTCACTTTGCATTCCAACTATTTATCATAGCATGTCTGTACCGAATGTATTTAAATATATTTTCTTCTCCTATGCAACAGCATTGCTAATGCTCTTGCCAATGCGGCCTGTGAGCGATGCAAAAGTGGCTTTATTCCAACTGAGAAGATTGTCAATAGTAATGGAGAGTTGTACCATGAGCAGTGCTTTGTGTGCGCCCAGTGCTTCCAGCAATTTCCAGAGGGACTCTTTTATGAGGTACTGCTCTCAGATATACAATTTACCATAATCCACTCCACAAAATCACATCACAATGAGACATGGGACTTTTCCTCTTCTTTTCTGTTGAAAATGATAGGAGTATTTCTGTACAGGAAGTACGATTTAAAATGTTTTTTCTTCCCTTACAGTACGAAGGAAGGAAATATTGTGAACATGATTTCCAGATGCTCTTTGCTCCTTGCTGTCACCAGTGTGGTGAGTTTTACATACTTTAAATATTCAGTCTGTCACTGTATCTCTTCATTTAAAAATTACTTTATTTTTAGATGTAAAGACTGTTCCGTAACTATAAGGAATGTCTGCTGTTAACATTTGCCAATATCCTATAATGCCGATATTGCCCAAACACTTAATTTCTGATACCGTTATTAACAGATACCAATATATGCAGCAGATTTCCCCTGAATTATTGTGATGCCTGACAAAAGGCATTCTGTAAATAACTATGTATAGTTATGTTAACTATGTACATAAAAACACTACTTTAATATAAGCTCATTCAGCCCTCACAACTGAAGGCAAATAAGTAGATACAGATCAAAATAGCTGCAATCTAAGAGTAAACAGCCACCTTTAATGAGCGACCAAACATTTTAGCATTGTGAGAATGTAAATGACTCTTCTCGTTAAATAAGGTTAGTCATGACCTAGCACAGCTCAAGAAACTTCAGTGAAACCAGCGTTTTGAACAGGAGAGATCAGCTGGTTATCCAGGACGATGAATTCCATGACTTTTTTCTGATCTCTTGCTCTTGTCTGTTCTATATCATATCTAACGTTGACTCTTCAAGAGACAGCTACTTTGTTGCTGTTTCATTGAATCCATTCCGTGTTGTTTTGCTTTACTTCATCTTGCCCCTCACACTCACATGTCCAGTCCCTTGCAGTCATTATAAATTGCAGTTTTCTTATCCACAAAACTCCAGAACACGGACATTTACTGTAGCATGGAACATTATTGTTGTGCCTTTAAGTACAGTTTGATAACATCATTTATCACATGCAGGTCAAAGTGTCAGTACCCCGTGAGGAAGTCCAGTGTATTTGCGGAGGCTGTGGCTTTGCAGCAATACTCTCTGATAATAAACAGGTTGCTGTTATCAGGTTGATATTATTGGTGGACCAGTAAATTCCGAACTATAAGCCGCAACTTAACCTTAACTTAACACAATTTCAACCCTGCGGATTGTGCAGAGATGTGACTAATTTATGCGTTTTTTTCTGCTCGAGCAGATAAGTTAAGAGTGAAACAGGTGGTGTTGAGGAAGGTGCAAGTCACAACCGCCATTACGCACCATAAAAGAAGATAAAGTATAACGTACGGTAACGCTTTGTACATAAGAGAACTAGCATAAACGGACCCTCATCATGGAAAATGTAAAAAGAATGCGGCACATGCGGCTTATAGTCAGGTGCAGCTCATGTATGCACAAAATGTTTTTTCCTTTAAAAATGTATAGTCCGGAAATTACGGTCGTTGTGATTCTGCAGAACTAATTAAATAGTGATGGACAGTGATGACACTAATTATTATAAATGACAAAATTTTAATTTAAAATCTTATCGCTCACATCTCTTGAAAGGTCTTTTCGATTCTGAAAATTTGGCATGTTGTGGTAGGTACAAGACTTTTGTTGGATTAGTATATTTCTGAATTCAATGTCCACTGAGAGTTAAATATATGTATGGCCACATCTCCCTTCATTCCTCTGTATAATGAGGGTCAGTATAAGTCTGGCTTACCTTGAATTTGTTCCTAATTCCCTATTCTCTGCACTCTTTTTTTTTTTTTTTGGTAGTACCTCAGGCATCAGAGTGTTGGTATTCTCTAAGGCCACACATTTTTTGTAATTCAATCAATATGAAATGTGTCCCCAGATAGTTTTCAAAACAATTCCACAAGTGTGAATGGCATTTGCTGCATTCTTACCTAATCAAGCTGAGTTGCAGTCATCAATGACAATGAGTTGAACCTATGTGTTTTACAAAAGTACCGGTGCAAATTAAGTCTGACACTCTTTTCTTTCTTGAAATTCTGAACATTTTTACAAAAGAACCAAAAAATGTAGTAGAAACCGTATCAAAAGATTTTCTGAAGAAATTGGAATTTAAAAGTATGTATTAATTTATATAACTCCTAAAATTTTCACTTATGTTAGAAGACAGATAGTTATTTGATAGTTATATATGTTAGAAGACAGATAGTTAAAAAACAAAGATGCCCAAGCACATTTAAAGAATTCACAAAAACATATTTTAAGAATAAATTCGCAAACAACGAAAAACAAATGAACATTGAATATTTAAAAATAAAAAAAAATACCTTTGTGAAATACGCAAATTACATAAGTGAATTTTTCAACCCGCATTCAAATTTTTGTTGTAGAGTGAGTTTTTGTTGTTTAAATTGTTTAAATATGTTTCAAGTTTAAAAACAACGTCTGTGGCCCGGTGTAGTGACACCACGCAAGGACCCTTGTGGGATACAGCTGTGTGATTGGCTTCAAATGAATGAGACCAGACAAATATGAGCAGGTTCACAAATGAAAAGCACGTTTTGAATGCGTATTCGTCAATTTACTAATGCGTTTTGAAAAATTCACAAATGCTTCTGAGGAATTCACAAATGTATCTGTACATTTGTAAATATTTGAAATAAATTTGTGTATCTGTGCTCCTGCATTTATTCTTCTAGAGATTATTTTGGCTCCATATTGTACTGACATTTGTCAGTTGTTGCTGTGGATACATTTGCCTTACATATACACCATTAAGTCAACCAGATGAGGCCTAGGTGTGTTTATGTTCCTGCAGCAGAGTGTGAGTAAAGAGTAAAGCAGTCCAGCAATCTAGAGATCACTCCACCAACCTCCATCACCAACAGCTGCACCAATGTAAAGAGCTAAAGGATTAATTTAAGCCCACCCTGAACTTTTTTTCACAGTGCTGTAAATCTCACTGACCTAACCTGCAGTAGCTGTAATAAATCCAGAATGTTTCTCTTGTTGTATGTCTTGAAGTTCAGTTTCCTTTTAGAACATAAAGGTAACATCACCCCTTATTTCTAACGTAAACTAATTCCACTAAATGCCCTTTTAGTGCCATATAGGAATAATTTACTATTGTTAATATTAATGGACAATTAAAATGCATTGAACATTTAGGTGTTCAATGCATTTTACCACAGTTCACTGAACTCTCATGACTCCAGGCTTTTTTTACAACCATTGCTGAGCAGCCGGGTAAAAATATTCCAGTGACAGTAAATATGTGAAAACAAAACTTTTACCATCTTTAAAAAGAATCGTTATTTTTGTTTCCTCCAGGGGAATTCATCATTGGCCGAGTCATTAAGGCAATGAACAATAGTTGGCACCCAGAGTGTTTCTGCTGTGACATTTGCCAGGCTGTGCTTGCAGACGTGGGATTTGTCAAAAATGCTGGGAGGCAAGTATTCCACCTTATTACAAACTGAATTATAACACTGTGGCAGCAAACTGGAGCTGTGGCCAGACACTCAACGACCTTACTAAGTCTTTTCTCTTCTCAACAAATATTACAAGTTTTAAAGACTGGCCTAGGCCACAGACATTCTCCTTTTGCTCCAATGAAACTTTCATTTTCGCTGCTGCAGGCACCTTTGTCGTCCCTGTCATAACCGTGAGAAAGCCCGTGGACTGGGCAAGTACATCTGCCAGAAGTGCCATGCCATCATTGAAGAACAACCTCTAATTTTTAAGAATGACCCCTATCACCCAGACCACTTTAATTGCACCAACTGTGGGTGAGTCTGCCCCTTTCACATTGAACACTCTCAGAATTCCAAGATTTCCTAGCACCATTTGATATAACTTTTTTTAATGGCGGTGACTGTTTTTTTTTATCCCTTAGAAAGGAATTGACAGCAGATGCCAGGGAGCTGAAAGGAGAACTTTATTGTTTGCCATGTCATGATAAGATGGGTGTTCCAATCTGTGGAGCCTGCAGAAGACCAATTGAAGGTCGTGTTGTCAATGCGATGGGCAAGCAGTGGCATGTGGAGGTTTGTACTTTTAATCATTGACTTCTAATATCAAACTTGAGTAAAAAAAATATTTATTTCTATAATAATAATGTGAAATGGTTCAAAAATTTTATTTTTACATCTTAAAGATAGGTACAAATCTTTCAGCAAAAGACAAGGCTCAAACTTTAAATTAAGTAAAAGGATATATTTAGTAATTATAAAATCATATACAATCAAAGTTTTTTCTTCTAAGTAAATATTTTCTTAAGGGATACTTGAGGGGGATTAATAAAGTTCTATTTATCTATAATGCTGTATAATCTGTTGTAATGCAGTGTTCTTTAACCGTTTTTGCGCCACAGAACAGTTAAACGTCTCGTACTATTTTCACGGACCGTGAAATATTCCCACCCGAATTAACTTTGCATGCACACCACAAGGATTTCCCAAGTGCACACAGCCTATAATTCCTACCTGACCAGTATATAAGGTTAGAATCTTGCATCAATGACTCATCATTGCATCATTTTGAGTTTATTGTTGTTTCCTAATCAAATATAGTTGGATTATTGTTGATGGAATCCTAGCCATTCTATAGTTCAGTTCATATGTTGACATGGCTATGGATCAAATGGCCAGATGGGGCCCAAAAAGGAAACATTATTCCTCATTTCTCCGGCACCAATTCACCCACGGACCTGCACCAGTCCCTAGCCCGGGTTTGGGAACCACTGCTGTAATGAACATTGCTACATACCATAACACTATATACTACCCGTATAACAGGAATAACATTAAAAAGCTCTACTGTCTCAGCCACAAGTCAGGCTGCTGCTCCACTTTTTTAGACACCTCGCTCACTTGTCACAGGCATACACATACATTCATATTTATACATTCCACTCATTCCCCCAATTCAGTGCTGATGGAGGAAACTTCCAGCTCCTGTGGCTCATCTTTGGTTTTCACTAAATTCCTGATGGCATTTCCTTCACAACACAATTATTATGTGCCCCTTTGACACCATAATCCTAAACTGCAAATACCCAGTAAGGTCAAAAGTTTTCCCAACTCTGTAGAGGCTACAAGGAAGGTCACTTTTAATCTCTATAGTTATAGTTTTAGATACGACATTAATAAACAGCTCACACCAATACTGTTACTTTTGGCTTACACTCAAATCTTCTCGTGCTATAGTATATCTGTGTACTTCCTTCAGCAACATTCGTTTTTTGTTTACAGCATTTTGTTTGTGCCAAGTGTGAGAAACCTTTCCTTGGTCATCGTCACTATGAAAGAAAGGGACTGGCTTACTGCGAGACGCATTACAACCAGGTATGGAACTGACAGTGTCACAACAGAAAAGTACTGTAACTGCCAGGTTTGTGTGTGTTAACACTTGTTTCTGTAATATCCAGCTCTTTGGAGATGTTTGCTACCACTGCAACCGTGTGATTGAAGGAGATGGTAAGTAAATATTTAACAACTTTTATACCCTACAATAAATGTTAGTTTTAAGCTTCAGTTTTTTCAGTTGACATTGATGGGCTAAAGAAGGTCTTCTTCCTTCAGCTTTTTAAACAGCCTTATGGTGCAATCACAACAATATGACAGATGTTTTCATTTTTTTTTTGGAGCCTCACTTTAGAGCAAATCACAGTCGGTAATGTCGTAAAACAAGTCACAGGTGCAAGAAACTTTAAACAGAATCACTGAACACAACATTCCCCTTATTATAATGTGTTTCTAACACAATTTCTCGAATAATGGAATGAAATAAAAGATGTACATGTAGTAGAGTATGCTAGCACTGTCTGTATGGATTTGCCGGCAAGAAGGCACCAGACCTTAAAATTTGGCCTTGTGCTACTTATGCTAATTTGTAAAAATAATCTTGCTCAAATTTCAACACATTTAAAAGCATGAAAATAACTACAGTGGGGAGTGAATATTTAGTTACCTCTGGGAAAAATATATTATTGTGCATAACGAAGCAAAGGAGAGATGGGAAAATCTCCAAAAGACGTGAAATTATATATGAGACTTTCTTTAAGTTAACTTTATTTACATAACTTTCAAAATAACACAAAATAAAATGGCATCTGCAAAAGTTTGGGCGCCCTGCAGACCTTATAGCATGCCCTGCGGTAATGTCAGTCTCAAAAGTTTTGAATGACTCATCCACTATACCCCCCAAAGTCAGCACCATGGGTTTTTGACCATTTACGTTAAAATAGAACTTTGTTTGAAGAAGAAAGGGCAGCGAAATGTAATGAAAATAATCCCTGTCAAACTGTTAAGCATGGGGTGGATCAAATGCAGTGGCAGAGGAAACATTTTACTAGTAGAGGGAAAACATATTCAACAAAATTTTGAACACTAACCTGATGCCATGTTTGGAAACGATGCAGTTGAAGACAGCACAAGAGGTGTAAACTGAAGATTTAATGGACAACCCAGAAATGTCAAAGCTCTGGAAGATTTTTTTTTGATTGATAGGTAGGTAGTTTGGTAGATAGTTGAATAGAACCCTATTTATAAGTTAGAGTTACCATAATGAACTAGAATTGACTGAATCTTGCCTTGCTACAAAAAGCTTATAAAAAGCTGTTCTACTTGTCGAAGGAGGCAGTACATGGTATTAACTCCCAAACTGTAGAAAGTGCCATTATTTTGGTTTCTCACATTTTAAAAGTGTAAATAAGAGAATATACATTTTTTTTAACACATTAAAAGACTGTCTCATCTAATTTAATTAAAGCTTTTTGGATATCCCTCCAGCTGAACATTAATGTACATTTTTCCTTAGAGTGCCCACCGTCACCACTGTTTATATACTAAATATCCAATATGTCCACATATACATGTAAATGCACACATAGCTATTTTGAAAGTCTATGAACACATTATGATTTGCATGCACCATCTCCAGTTCACAGCTGTAATTAAGTCTGACTGTCAAAGTGATTAACACTATTATCAGTAGATTATGAGGTGATATAGACTGATTCATATTGTTTACAACAGGAGCTACGAGCTGATGATTTAGATGGATTCTGACAATAATAATGGAAGGAAAAACAGATGGGGAATGCATTGATCTACCTTTCTGTTTCTCCACAGCTTCCCTAAGATTAATCTGATTAAAATTTCAATCGATTGACAGCCTTTCTTAAAATATATATGAAAGTATTGAAGTGACCAAGCCTTCAGGCGCCAATGTAATCAATCCTACCAAAGAGTGTAGCTTACATTGGTTAATGCCTTATGTTTTGTATTGAACCTCAGAGAGGCAGTGTTAGAAATGTCAATTGTAACAGAGATATTCATACATATATAAAAAAGCTTCACTCTCCCAGATGGTTAAAACAGCGGCAGCAACATTTAACTTTTTGTATTGTACAAATAAACTCTTATTTTGCAAGTGTTTGCAAGAATTCATACTCATGAACACTCACCTAATGAACCTAATCTGCAAAATGTTGAAAATTGGCAAGCTCCACAGTAATGGAATATATGGAGAGACAAAACAACATTTTCTCATGTGTTTGTTTATTCTACACCAGGGAACACTGTTGTAGAATAAACAAATCAAATGTTAAGAAGGTTGAAGCAATAACAAACTCACTATTTGCATCCAAACACTAAACCAGTTCCCCAACCTTTTTTGGCGCCACGGACCACTTAAATGTCTCGTACTATTTTCACAGACCGGTCGTTAAGTTCTGCCAGATAAATACCCCTTAATAAAATTAAACTTTCAGTGTTCTGAAATATTTTCCCACCTATGAAATTGTCCTAATGATGAATAGAACCCTATTTATAAGATTCTATGCTTAATGATGGAATCCTAGCCATTCCATTGGTCAGTTCTCTGGATATGAGTATGGACCAATTATAAGTAATAGCCAGATGGGCCAAAAGGAATCATTATTTCTCTGCGGCCCGGCACCAATTCACCCACGGACCGGCACCGGTCCCCACCCCGTGGTTGGGGACCACTGGTTCTTTAAAAAGAATAACTTGCTAAAGCTCTTAGAGATGCCAGACAGAGGAGTCTTTAACAAGAATCTTTAATGCAATTCTAAAGATTCACATTTCCTACCAAATTCAGTATTGACATTTACAAAGTACAAATAAAATTGGTAAATGTGAAGATTATTCTGTACAACACATTGCACCGTGCTGTCTGTCTGTCTGTCTTTTATGTGACTTGTACTGTATTGATGTTAATGTAATGCTCTGAAAAATACTGTATATTTATACATTTTTGTCCCTTGTCCAACAGTTGTTTCTGCTCTAAACAAGGCCTGGTGTGTCAGTTGCTTCTCATGCTCCACATGCAACACCAAACTGACTCTCAAGTAAGAGATTCCCCAACTTGGTTGACTAATCAATCAGCTGTTCACTATGGTCTTCAGAGTCTACTTTAACACTGCTGTTTTCTCTAACACTTCTGTCTTAAAGTTCCTTTCACACCTGAAGCTTTTTTCTCTTTGACTATCCCGTTTTTTTTTTCCCACTCTCTCCTCTTACACGCTTCACTTGCTGCGTCTATGGTAATTCAGAGATAAGTTTGTTGAAGTCGACCTGAAGCCAGTATGCAAGCAGTGCTATGAGCGCATGCCCGAGGAGCTGAAGCGCTGCTTGGCTAGACGTGAGCGTGATGCCAAAGACCAGAAGAAAAAAACATCTACGTGTCTATAGGATTGCTATTCTGTACATCTCACTGCTCAATGTGTTTGTTTATTGCAGCCTCTGCTTGTTTGCTTGTTTGTTTTTCTTGTCTATTTGCTTCTGCATACATGCAGTATTTTCTTTAACTTTAAGGCAGGTATTTTCATTAACTACTACTTAGTGCTGGGCGATATGAAAGATATATATATCCGGAAATTGATTTTTTGTATCCAAAAAACAGTTCTTATTCCTCATTATTTTTACTTACAGTATCCGAAAGGACAAGAGACCAGCTGTAGGCTATTGGACCATATGTTTTGTGTAATATTTGATAAAAAAAAAAAAAAGATTAGAGACAATATAAACGATTGAAGTGAAATGGCATGATATATATTCTGGGAAATCTTCTATTGTCACCACAATATATATTGTCATATCGCCGAGCAGTACAGTACTACTATTAACTCATACAATATTGCTTCTGATTTTACCCTTTTTTTACATATATTTATGCACTTATTTATTATTTATTTATTTATTTATGCACAGTCATGACAAGAGTGTGTACACAGATGTTAAGAAGCTGAAGACACAATGATGTTTTTATTTTTTTTTCACTTTTCTTAGGCAAATTGATAATTTTTTACTAATATAGTAATAATTATCAATTTGCCTAAAAAGGCCAACTCTTTTGAACAGTGAAGAACCCAGTTGAATGCAGGCCTAATTATAATAGCATTTTACAATGAGGAGATGATTTTAAATACATTTCCCCTGCTGAGATAATAATACTTCGATGTGGAATGATGCATGTAGGAGGGTTATCTGCAAAAGGTTAATATATACAGGAGGTAAATCATTAAATGACCTAATCAACATTTTACCTGAGGTTTCCTTTGTGTTTCAGGAACAAGTTTGTGGAGTTTGACATGAAGCCTGTTTGTAAAAAGTGTTACGAAAAGTTTCCCCTGGAGCTGAAGAAAAGGCTGAAGAAGCTGGCTGAGGCTTTGGGACGGAAGTGAGCTGCTTAAATTCCAAAAAAAAACTCACATTTATAAGGGTATTTTATTATGATAAAAATAAACAAACAAAAGATATTATTGTTTTTGCTTTAATTGTACATTCCTCATAAGTGTTTTTGCTACACAGAAACTTTAGTGTCTAGATAACATCTTCATAAGTATGGTCTAATACTTATCTGAATGCTAGGTTTATGATGACGTGTATAATTAAGAAAAATAATCCATCTTGGAATGTGATTTGTGTATGAACATGTATACAACAGCCTTTTTTAATACTATGCAATAAAAAATATTGCTATATATGCTATATATGACATTATCAATCATTATGTAGTTTTAAACATGCTTTTTCTTCAAACCATTAAAAGCACATGTACTCTACTTCAAGTATTGAATGAAAACTTGCCCTCAGATGACCAAGGGTTCACATTTTGTACACCACTGTATTCCTTTCAACAGGTACTTCAGTGTCTGTATTAGACATGTATTTATAATAATGTTTGTTGGATCTTCTGATAGTTCCACCTCTTGCTAACCAAAGCAAAATACTTCCAGATCAAAACAACTGTCACAGCATATACATAATAACAATACAATCATTGTGTCCATTTACAAACTTGATATTTAAGTAACCTTGTAATGATTTGTTAACCGTTTTTCCATATTTAACATGGATTAATGCAGTGTTCCCCAACTTTTTTGCGCTGCGGACCAGATAAATGTCAGGTACTTTTTTTCACAGACCAGTCGTTAAGTTGTGGCAGATAAATACTCCTTAATAAAATGAAATTTCCGGTGTTCTGAAACTTTTTCCTACCTATAAAATCTTCCTTACCGAATTAACAATGCATGCACAAAACAAGGATTTCTCAAGTGCACACAGCCTATAATTATCCGCTACCTGACTGGTATACAAGGTTAGTATCTTTCAATGACTCATCAAACAGTTTAAATCTATCTGCATCATTTTAAGTTTATTGTTGTCTTCACTGAGAAAATATTCCCTAATCAAATATACTTGCATTATTGATGATGGAATCCTAACCATGTTAGGTTCTTCTGTTGATATGGGTATGGATCAAGTGTAAAGTAATAGCCAGATGGGGCCATTATTTCTCTGCGACCCCGCACCAATTCACACACGGACCCATACTGGCCCCTGGCCCAGTGGTTGGAGACCACTGGATTAATGGATTAAATTTCCTCTGCATCAAGAAATACATTTTTTTGTTCTGGTAAATAATATATAAAAGTGTGTGACAGGGAGGTCTACAACACGCTGCATGAGAAGCACATTTGAACAAAGAACACTCCCCAACAGTCGTTAATGGACAAAAGTCTTCCCCGTTATGTATTTTTTATTTGAAATGCAAAAGGCGCGGTCTTGACTATGTTGAGCTGTGAAACAGACTAGGGTTGGACGAGTAATGGTGACCAACGTGATCTTTAAATTTTAAATGTTGACTTGAAGGTGCCTTGTTCCTGTACTTTGGTCGTAGATTTGGAAGTGAAGTCAGGAAGTGGAGTCTGAAAGTTGCCCATTCCCCGAATGTCATGTTCAGAAGCTTTTTCAGGTCATCTGAATTCCCAAAGACTAGTGCCAAGCCATTAAGGTCATTGCTCTTCACTATATTAATATACTTGGTGGGAAATTCCATCTGCTCCAACTAGGAATAAACAGAAAATGTTACAGTATTAGAATACAAATGAATACCTGTTGACAAGCCTGAGACGCTGTGCAAGTTGAATAAATCTTGAAATATGGTGCATTCACAGAAGAGAAGCGTTCAGAGTGTTGGAACTGAACATAAAAAAAGATCTTTAGCTTGTCTGTTCAAGGCCTACTGTTTGCCCAAATGCACAACTTTGTGCGAATGTTGCAAACATGAACCCTATCGCGACAGTTTTGCAGTCCGAGGCATGCTGGACGAGAAAATTGGTATTGGCACATACCCCATGTTTCCATACAAATCATCTTCTTTTCCTTTTTTAGCTGTGGCAATTCCCTTTTTCAGGGGTTGCCACAGCGAGTCAACATTTTTCATCTCTCCCCTGTCCTCTGTATCTTCTACTCTAACTCAAACCACCTTCATGTCCTCCCTCACTGCCTCCATCAATTTCAGGGGTGGGCAAACTAAGGCCCGGGGGCCACATGCGGCCCATTGAGCCTTTTAATGCGTCCCGGCATCACTGTCCAAATTAAATAATTTATTTATATTATAATTAAACTTCCGACTTTTCCCTACAATGCCTGCATTTTCCCAGTAGATTACATAATAGGGTATTAGAATTTCAGTATTTTGGGTTTGATACATGACTTTTACTTGCCATTTATCTTAGCTTAGCACGAACGCTCCATCTCTCTGCTCTTGACTCGGCCCCGCGTCCAATTTTAGGAGAAATTGTGGCCCGCAGGTCAAAAAGTTTGCCCACCCCTTATCAATTTCCTATTTTCTCTTCCTAGTAGCTCTATCTCTAGGATTATTCTACTACCAATATAACCACTGCCCCTCCTCTGAACATGTCCTATAGTGAAACCATTGTAATTTTGTAATTAAAAGTATCATACTATTACGCTTATGCAATATGCACTTAATTTCCCAAAAGGGAACTCACAAGGGGTAAATAATGTCATAATAATCTTATCTAATCTTATTTTATGCAACCATCATTTATTTGAACTGTCATAAGTACTTTGTGTGTTTAAGCTAAAGGCATGCTCAATCTAGAGTATGTTTTGGGAGTTAGAGACACTAATACTGAAACAATCGCAAGAATGGTAACTGGTATGAAGATCGAAAAATGAACCAAATCTCTTACCTCCTTACACACATCCTCTGTATCCATTTTGATGAGTGCAGTAATGGGTAGTGGAGCTAAATTTCTTATCCAGCCTGAGTCTTTTAGCTTGGATGTCCCTCTGATCTGGGCCAATTCCTTTTTTATGGAATTGTCCAAGTTCACAGACAGTACTTCAAATATCTTCAGGTCCTTCACAGTAAACTGGAAATCTTTAGCAAGGAACCTTTCAAATAGCTCAGGATCTCCGTCCTGCTCCAAAAGGTCCTCGATGTGCTCCTTCATTACATAGAGCTCTGCCCTAGACTTGCTGAAGACATCCCATAAGGTTTTTAAATCCTCTCCTTTGGTCCCATTGTTACCATCGATTTCTGCTCTTTGCTGAGCGTCCTCTGCACACTGGATGATCCAGCTGAGCCGGCAAGGCCACTGATTGGCTAAGACGACCCATGCTGCAATGAACTCCAATTGAGGAAGCTGCATTTCTACAGCTATCATGATGATCACTGTCACTCTGACCGAGTTGATCACCCTCCTCATTGACGTGCTGTCATCTGACATGTATTTGTTCAGCTTTCGTTCACTGCTGGTCAGGATGTTCCTCACCAGTGTCTCCACTTCCTCGTCGCAGACATCCACTGTTGCTGCTGCAGTTTTACACCTCAGTGATCTCGACTCTTCCAGTTCAACAAGGACCTGTGTCACATCCGAGGACGAGGACTCTTTGCGGTCCACGGTTTTGTTTGTAATGCTTCTACTACACATGTCCTCATTATACTCTAAATTATAGCTGAGGTTGCAAAATAAGCTCTGCTTTGAATCATCGGACAGGGGTGGGACCGTGAAGGCCAGGGTAACTATACGGTTCAGCAAAGCGTAAGCTCTGTCCTCTCGGCTGAAGCAACCATCTGCAAAGTTCACCTTCTGGACAAGAACATATGGATTTACTGCCAGAATTGATATGAATGGACTCTCTTCATCTGAAAGAAGGATGTCAATGGCTTCCAGAACGCCAACAATTTTCTTTGGGGTGCAACGATCCAGGTTTGTGATATTCAGCACCACTCGTATCCTTCTTTTCTCAAATATTTCCATAAAATGGATGAAGGTAGACAAGAACCACATTTCTTTCCGCACCTCGTTCATAAAGCCCAGTTTGCTGCTAACGCGCTCATTGTCCATCCCCTTTTTAATATTCTGGTCTTGGCTACTGAGCAAATTCTTGGCCATTTCAAATGTAAACCTCAGGGCAGTTGCTGCAGGGACTCCGAGAGAAGCGATGAGCAGACCCTCCAGCACACCCACACCCTTCTTGGTTACTTCTTCTTCTGGTTTCAGCTCAGGTTTAGGAATGCCAAGAGCCAAAATGAAAATCAGTATGACCACTGGTATCAGAAGAATACACAGAACAAGAAGCCAGAGAGGAAAGCAACAAATCTTCTTGGATCTCCATAGGTTGGTTCCATTCACTACGTCCTTGGAATTTTAGTCAGACAAGCACAGCACAACACAGAAAGAAAAATCAGGTTAATAACCATTGCCAAGGCAAATGAAGACATATTATCTGCGCCATACTTAAATAAATAGTCAGGTCAGCGATGGTCAGATGAGTATGGTGCTATGGAACAACTGTCAAGGATCCAAAAATGTGAATGTAAAGATGACAGTCTTTTAATATAAACCATGACATGAGGATACCTTTCCTGTGTTTACTCTGCAATATCAGCTGTTATCAACTGAGCTTTGCTATAATGTTGAATGGGCCAAGAAATCTACATACCGGACCGGAATACCAGTCAGTGATCACTGAGTGATAGAGCGTGTAGCGTCAGTCTTGACTCAACCCACACTCTGAGATTATAGGCTGGAAACTGTTGCCGGATAATATTAGATAGATAGTATTTCTTGTGTGGTGCTATTTCTGCTATTTTTTTTCACATCATAAATCATCATGGGACCTGCAAAAGTGAGTGGGAATGGAAAGGTGAATGAAAAGTAGTGACAATACAAGTGGAGAAAGAGAAAGCCATTGGTGTTTCAGATCTGGCGTCCAAACAATAACATTCCCTCACTTTTATGTTGATTCCCTTATCAACAAAAAAAGATCAATATATTCCTGGACCCTAGATTACTGACTTAGTACAGTATTTAGTGTAGCTTTATGTTCATATGAAACCAATAAAAAGAATTAGATCTAAAGGAATTGTACTGGTAAGTCTCATCAGCACCAGTATTTACAACATTATTAATTATTTTGTTTTGTTTTTTTCAATATTGATCAATGATTTAAGAATAAATGTCTAATGACTTGGGTCACAAAGTGCATGACTTAAAACATAAAACTTATAATAAATATGGGTCTCCAAAACAATGATATAATGAGGCATTTTAGTGTTTCTTAATTTCAGCTAAAAAAAACCCCACATAGTCAGTGGTGTGTATATTGTTACATTGTCACGAGATATTTCATTTTGTTTTGCTGTTATACAAATATATGCTTTTATTGTGCGTGCTGCCAAATCCTGTGCGGGACTTTTATTTTGAAAAAGAGACTTTCTAATTGAAGCAGGAAGTGAGTAGACAGTACTTCCTAGTTTGTTTTCATTGTGAATGCTGTGAAGACAAGGCAAATGCTGAGTATGTACAAAATGTTTGGTGAGCTGTTTAAAGATGAACAAGAGGGGGATTTGTATTGGTCTGAGACTTTTCCAGGGAGACTGTTGGTGAGTTTACGTTTTTTGTACTATTTAGTTTGGATATTTGTTAGTGTTGTGTTAGTGTTGTTGTTCAATGTTCAATGCAATGGTTGTTAGTCTCCATGTGGTGTTATCATAGCCATAGGCTTGACTTCCTACATATGCTTTGTTTAATGTTAAAATGAATTAGGTTAAGCATGAATGTAACAATGCATTAGTGTTTTTTTTTTCTTTTACTGTAAAAGTTTTCAACTTACTTCCACTAGTCTACCTTGACTAGACTATTACTACTTGACATCTTCTATCAACCTTTTCTTTGCATCAATCACCATTACTACAAAACATTTAATATTCAATATCTGAATCTTGATGGTAATATGTATGTAACTCTACTCAACCGTAACCGAATGGAATGGTAAATAAAAAAAACAAGTAAAGGTGATTATTGGTGTCTGAGTTAGGTGTTTTTTAAGTTTCGAGCAGACTTCAAATACAAACCATCTTGACATTGTGTTTGTTTCCATCTTTGTTGCACTGACACTACAAGTCATCCTAAAACTTATCCTTATTTTTGATGAAAGACTTATTTGGCAACGCAGCCAATCCACAAACCTTTTTTGTCTTGACTTCGTCCTCTTCATCGTACTGAGCCACGCGGTACAGAGCGAGCTGTAACTTCCCAAAATTCAACTGCATGGATTGAAATAGGCGTATGACGATCCCGGCCCAGAGCAGATCGCTTCCTGCAAAATGCCAGGCACTAAAATGCACATAGATGAACCTAATGTTTTGGTTCAGCTGGTTCTTCTTAGTCCATGTTGGTCGGTAGAAAAGCAGGCGTCCCAGGAGGACAATGAAGTCAAGGAGTGAAGGCTTGGCTGATCGGGGTTTGACTGAACCAGGCTTCCCTTTGTGCTCGGCCTCAATTCTTGCAGACTCTTTGTCCATGTAAACTAAAAAAAGACAAATGATGACCAGATTAAAAAAAGCCCAAAATGACTTAACTGTAGAAATGGTTTAGCTTCTGCGCTAAGTTCTACATTAATATTAAAGTGCAATCTAAGACTTTTATTGCATTGTTGACGCTGTGTTGAAAGTGCTTATGACAAATAAACAAAAATCTTTCAACACTCCTGAGTTTCAACACATGTCAAACTCAGGCCCTGGGGCCACATATGGTACACAGTGTAATTATATTTGGCTCACATGATCAGCAGAGTAGTGTCTTTGAACTATATTGGTCCTTTATGACACACCTGAGGAATTAGATGTTTGCCTTGGGGCTCTGTTCAAGACAGAGCGCTTTCAGAGGAGGAGACTCCTCGTCATTCAGTCTGTAGCGGCAGCAGTACGTCTGCCACATCAGCGGACAAGTGATGGCTGTTGGCACTATGGCAACGTCAATAATCAATGTGTTAAATACACATTTCTGTGTTATTTAGTTATTTTAAACTATGTAAATAAAAAAAACTGGAAATCGTTTATTGACAGTTTATAATTGTTCTTCTAGTTTTGAAATTATTCTAGAGTTTATTTCTGTTGTTTAATAAAAAAACCTTCAGCATGCTCAATTATCCCATTTGATAATGATAATTATTGAATTTTTTTTTAGTTAATACTATATCATCTGTATATTTGTTGGTGTTATGTTTTAAAAGGAATTAAAGAGAAAATTTAATTTAATTATTTATTGTGCGTATATCTGTCAGGAGACAAGACAGGAGGAAGAGCTGGAGGTGGCACAGTTAAAGATGCTGAGATTCTCTTTAGGAGAGACAAGGATGGACAGGATCAGGAATGAGGTCATTAAAGGGACAACACAGACAGGAAAGTTTGGAGAAAAAGTTGGAAAAGCCGGATGTAAAATTGTTTTTATTCAGACGTTGTTGGACATATTCAGAGGAGGGACAGTGGATACATTGGCAGAACAATGATCCTAGAGATGGAGCAACCAGTTAGGAGACAAAGAGGTGATTGATGGATGCAGTGAGGGAGGACAACCACCATAAATATCTATCTCTCTCTCTCTCTCTCTCTCTCTCTCTCTCTCTCTCTTTATATATATATATATATATATATATATGCATATAACTATGTATGTATATATTCTTATACCTATTTGTGGGCCTGTATTTGGTTGGTCTAGGTCTGTGTTCCAGGGTATCAACTATTTTATGCATATTTGTATATAGTGGAAAAACAACAACAGAATGTCCAATAGCAAAACAACATGTTTCTGTGCAAATGCTGACAACATACTTTACCTTCCATTTGTTCGAGGATAATGTTGATTCTGTTCTGGCAGGAAGAGTAGAGTCCTACTGTTGCAGGTGGGGCAACTTTTGTCAGGGTCTTGGACAAGGCATAGGCATAGATATCATCTGAAAACAAGATAAAAAAAAAGGTGTAATTCTTATTTTTTGCCACAGAGACGTTTAATAAGACATTTTTTTCCAGAGTGTGTCTGAAATGGTTTGATTGCATAGCTAGTCGAAAAGAAATAAGTAAAAATACTTGTCTGAATCTCTGCTGTTTTAAAGAGAAACTACACAAGTGATTGATGACTGAGGAAATAACATGGGACATGAACACTTCAAAATATTATTTTAACTTGAATTCAAAAGTCAGCTTCTTCACTTTTCTTAAAAAAAGATTTAAAACAACTATTATGGTGATAGAGAGAGAGAGAGAGAGAGAGAAAAAAAACACCATTCGATTTTTCTTTTTAACACCTGTTCATTTGTGTGTCATAATTATGCTACTTTGAAAGGTGAAAACAAGACGTGTAGTGGTAACGCTCGACGGAAGGCTGATTACACACTGTGGTGATGATGAACAGCTTTTCTCAGCTCTACATAATGAACAGCCCAGGTAATCAACAGGTGTTCATACAGTCAGTGATAAGATGAGCAGTTTGCCACAATAAGAATTCGAGGCACACATCCAACCGATTAGAGCTAGGTATTTAGATTCTCAAAAGCTGCAAAAGATCTCTTCAAATACTAGACAAAAATCACAATCTCGGGCTCCCGGTGCTGACTGTGGGCCACATGGGGGTGTAGTATTTACGCTACTGCCTTATGAGAAGCGTTTTATCACACACCTGCTCCTCATTTGGGGTTGGCTAGGTGGATTGTTTTGGTCGTCATTTTCACCTTACACCTGAGTCTTTCATCCTTCTGCACATGTAGGAGTCTTATTTATGAACTGCAGTCTATACTCAGGGTGGATCTTTCAACATGTACTCATAATAAGTCTCCTCCACCTTCGATCTTCCTCAGGTGTTGAAAGTGCCAGAGGATTGAAAACACAGGGCCACCTTGGCTTTTCACAGGCTATGCATTCGTTTCGAAAGCAGGAGCAAAGAACCATTTTTTTATACAGTGCAGTGGCGAACATGTAGATAGATAGAGAAATAGACAGATGCATCTATAGACAGGCAGAAAGTTGGATTGATGGGTGGATTGTTGGATGGATGGATGGATTGACAGGAAAGGAAATGAAGGGAAGCAAACTCCTTGTCATTGTGATACAAACAGAAATGTCACCTCTGCATTTACCCCAAAATTACCTCACAAAAGTGAGCAGTGGGCAGCTTTAAGCGCCGTGGAAGCAGTGTGTGTGGGATGTTCCCATGTCCAGATAACCTCAGTGGTAATCTGGCAGTTGGTGGTTTTGAACCAACCACCAGTAAGTCTGCTTACTTAACCACCACTGTCTAGGCCAGGGGTCGGCAAAGCAAAATGTTCAAAGAGCCATATTGGCCCAAAAAAACAGAAACTATACCTGTCTGGACCAGCAAAAAATTAAATAAGCCTCATATAAAACTAATGTGAAGGCAACATAGGCTCTCAGTATATTAGCTATATACTGTAATTGGGATGGCCGATATATCGGTCCACCGATAATATCGGGCTGACAACAGCAACCTTTTTTAATATCGGAGCATATTGGTATCGTTTTTTTCACAGTTATTAAAATCCGATGCTGCAAAGCCATGGTCTCATCAAGTACGCTGGACTCTCTCATGGGGTACTGAGTCAGTACTACTGACTGGCACGTGATTAATGCATAGGCGTATCCACGGGTGGGCCAGGCTGGGCCTGGGCTCACCCACTTGCCAGTCAGGCCCACCCAATCCAATGAGAGGGGGGCTCAAACTTGGCTATAATACTTTGGGGTTGGCCCATCCTAATTTTTTCAGGGCCCACCCATTTTAAGGGGTCTGGTTACGCCCCTGGATTAATGATGTCATAATCGTAAAGGGAAACAATGATCAATGTTACAGTTAAAGTCCGTGGTCTGGAGTTTTTTGTGGATAGAAAACTGTAATTCTTAATGATTGCAAGGAGCTGGTCATGTGAGGGTGAGGGGTAAGATTTTAACACTTTATCACAAGGTGTTTTAATGCAGCGAAGTAAAGAAAAACAGCAATAGACTCAGTGAAATGACAACAACAACAGCTGCTGTCTCTCTCTCAGAGACTCAGAGTTAAATACGGTAAAGAACAGAGAAGAGCAAAAGAAATCAGACCATTCATCGTCCTGGAGAACCAGTTGCTCTTTCCCTTTCAAGAAGCTGGTTTTACTAAACGTGTGGAGTTTCTGTAGCCGGGCTATTTGCCAGTGAAACGCAATTTGATGCTGTCTCTCATGTCATCAACAAGAAGAGTCGTTTACATTGTGACGATGCTGAAATGTTTTTTCTCTCATTAAAGAGGTCTTTTTACTCTTGTACTGCAGCTGTTTCTATCTGTGTCCATTTATATTGACTATTATTGTGAGGCTGAATGAACCTGGTTTATAATGTTAATCAATGTTTTTGGAAAGTTCTTCTGTCCAACATTAGACATTTCTTGTTCACGTCAAATGCTGCACAAAGAATCATAGGACTGTTTCAGACAAAATGCAAAAAAAAAAAAAAAATGTAATTTTTCTGTGTTGCCGACTGACGTTGCCAATTGAAGTAGTGTGTTTATGTTGTACACTATATACAAAGGCACAGAATACCGTTAGTCTGGTCACACTAATTCAGGGGAAATTACCTGCATATATTGGTGTTAGTTCTTATCGGTATCAGAAATTGAGTGTTTGGGCAATATTGGTTAATATTGGTATTGGTAATGTTAATATGGGGCATCCCTGCAATATAACTTATTATTAAAATAATAAGCACTATTTGCACGAGCATTAATCAATAAATGTTTATTTTCCTTGCAGCGAGAATGATACACCACGTGACCACACTGCTGTAAAAATTTGGTGCTTTTAAATTTACAATATTAATCCATTCATTCATTCATTTTCATCCGCTTGTCCGGAGCCGGGTCACGGGGGCAACATTCGGAGGAGGGACGCCCAAACTTCCCTCTCCCTAGACACTTCCTCAAGCTCGTCTGGGGGGATCCCAAGGCGTTCCCAGGCCAGCCGGGCGACATAGTCGCTCCAGCGTGTCCAGCGCCCTACCACCCTGCGAAGAAAGCTCATTTCCGCCGCTTGTATCCGGGATCGCGTTCTTTCGGTCATGACCCAAAGTTCATGACCATAGGTGAGAGTAGGAATGTAGATTGACCGGTAAATTGAGAGCTTCGCCTTTCGGCTTAGCTCCTTCTTCACCACGACGGATCGATGCAGCGAGC